>JBBMKA010032572.1:0-24011 GCA_037833695.1 Sechiopsis laciniata
TTTTTTATTTATAAAAAATTAAATATTTTTATTTATAAAAAAATAAATATATTTAATCATTCTTAATATCAATTTTTTTTTATGAAATTCATAAATTAAAAATATCATGTTTACAAATTTATAATTAAGAAATTATTGTTATGCAATAATGTGTTTCTTTTAATATTAACACTATGTACATCAATTTATTATTAAACAAATAATTAAATTTAAATAATTTATATCCACCGAATTTTATTGTTAATTTATAATAGGTTTCAAAATATAACTTATTTTCAATAAATTTAAAAATATTGAACTTATTTTATTTGTTATTAAAATTATATTTAATTTTTGTACTCCCATACAAACCTACACTTTAAGTGCGGATGTACAATTTTTTTTTTTGGAATGGATAAATTAATTTAAATAATTTTGAGAGTTTTGTTTGTATATACAAAAAATAACTATAAGTTTCAAGATTTGTACGAGTGGATTGAGATCTATTTTACATTAAAAACCAAAAAAGAACCACAATAAATTTCAAAATTTGAGGGACACTGTCTTACTTCCATGTAATAATTATTATCTACAAAAGTATAAGAAAATAGTTTCTTTTTTAATAAAATAAAAATAAAAATTGCTATCAAGATTTTATAATGACTAGCTTAATCAAATTGTTTTATTTTTATTTTTTAATTCATTATTTTATAATAAATTTAATCTTTGTATTTTTTTATTATTATTTAAGTCTAACAAATCTTGAAAAAAAAATTAGAACTTATAAATGATCTCTTATATTTTACATTAGTAAAACTTTAATTTTATTCTATGAAGTTTTTTTCATTATTATTTTTAATTAAAAAATATTTAGATGTGAGAGATTCAAAACTTTGACCTCATGGTTATTAGGTCGGACATGATATTATTTAAACTCTGTTTCCTTTGAATATAAACACTATTATGATCAAGGGTGGTAGAATATTGATTTTATATAGTGATTATATTTACATATATATGTTAATAACTAAAGATTTTGAAATAATTTTATTATTAAAAAACATAAGAATAGATTTAAAATTTTTTTTTAAAAAAATTAGATACTTTAGCATCTCATCTCTTCTCTCTCCATCCCAAACAAAGTTTTTCTGTCATCTCATCTTATCTCCCTGCACCCCAAACAAGGTTTTTCTGCTATCAACATCTCATCTTCTCTCATCTCATCTCATCTCACCTGCAGTCAAACACCCTCTAAATACAATTCGCAAAACTTTTTGTTATTTTTTATTTATACCTTTAATTAATGACATTAATTTTTAGAGAATAATTTGGGTGTAACTCGAGCTGTACTCCCACCATGATGTCACTCATTTGGAGTCACATATTTTCTTTTAATTTTAATTTTTTTATAATAAATATAAAGTAAAAAAAAAAAGATGAGATGTGTGGCACCAAAGATGTCACATAGGTGACATCATGATGAGGGTGAAGTTCGGGATGCACCTAAATTTTTCTCTAATTTTTATCAAATTGATTGTTGATAGACTCTTTATCAATAACTTCAATGAAAAGGAGTACCCATCATCTTTAATCAATATTAGTGATCGAATTCAATCATAAAATTTCAATCAACGTTATTAGTTAAATGATAATATTAATTAACTTTAATCAATATTGTAAAACTTCTAAGCCAAGTCTTAAAACGTTGAAAAAATTGCAATATCACTAATTATAAGTATGTAGAATAATTTTCCAATAACATAATCAAGTAGGGGACGACATTTGGCTAATTGGGTAAAACTATTCCTACAAAATAGTTATCTAAATATTACCAAATGTTAGTAAAAAATAATCCTACAAAACAAACATAGTCATCTAAAGATGTCAGATATCTATGATTCGAGACATCTAAGATTTTGGGGCATTAGAAGATTACAATTATGTTGATTACCTTAAAGTAAATGACTCCTTAATTTATTTATTTAGTTATTTATTAATTTATTTTATTTTTTAAATAATTTCATTTCTTTAACTTTTTTTAACTGTAAAAGAATGGTGTTTTGATTTTGGTTTTATTTTGTATCTAAATGGGGAAATAAAACTAAAATGCGAAATGAACTAAGTAAGGCCTGGATTAAGGTTATGGGATGCGTTTAGCAATTTCTAAGATAAAATGCGGTAAGTAGTAATTGCCATACTTCGCCTAACAAACGTATGCTTCCACTTTCGTTCACATTAAGCCCAACTTCCAATGCGACTCAATGTAATTATCAACCGGCGCAGCGTATGCAGTAGTTACGATTGAATGAATTGTGTAGAATGCTTGTAGACTACGTGAAGAAACGAGACAAGATAGTCTTTGACATACTGGCTCGTTTGGAACCGCAACTCCGTAGAACTATCTTCTCGAATCTCTAAGGCATTGTCTCCTCCACCGAATTTGATAGGTCTGATTCAAAAGATGAAGAGTGAAAAAGGAAGTCTTTGTCCCTGCTGAACCTATCTTTCAATTTCCTTTATCTGCTCACTCACTGATTAATATAATCATTCTTTCATTTCACTCACTGCTTAAGTTTATGCTTTGACCAATGATGAGTTAGAATCTTGCTTTTTTAATTCAGCACTTTCAAAACATTGCCTTAGATACAGTGACATTTAAGCTGCCCCGAGACATCATTCGCTAGTTAATAACAATATCATCTTGGGACGGATACTTGTGAACTTAGGACATAGAACAATTCTGTGGGAGGAGACCGATTAGTTTGAAGTAATGACATTTAGAACCTTAGATTCATTTAAGTTTGGAGGAAATAAAACTCACTTTCATTAAGGACAATGAAACCTTTAAGTTTGGGGGTGAGAAATGCTCGCGCTATGCGGTACTTTGCTAATAGAATATGCGAAAGTGTATTGTTTTCCAAAAAAAAAAAAAAAACTCAAGGCATTCTAGGTAAAAATGAAACGGCAAGAAGAGCGAATAGCCATGGGATATCTACGTATTCTGCTAGCAATGCTCAAGACTAATTAGCGGCAAGCAGAACATTTTACTCAAAGGAACCCAAATAAATAAGCCTCAGACAGAATGTTTTAAACAGATTTAGATGATAGGGGTTGAATGAATTGCAATAGATCAGAAGTCTCCAAACTAGGAGTTGAACTTTGGACTAAGGGAATGAGGAGAAGAACTGAGATGAGATTGTTAGGATCCTAGTGAATAATAATTTGGAATGATTAATCATTTGGTGTATCAAGGCAATAATACTTAAAGATTAATTTTTTTTAGCAAGAGGAAGAACGGGAATATGAGGAGGCAATTTGTTGATAGAAGAAGCTTTCAATTCCTTGTTTGAGAAGGTGCTTCTTGTGTTCTTGTTCGAAAATGTAAAGGAGCGGAGACTATATGCCTGATATGGAGAGGAGTGAAGTAGCTCTTAAGTAAAGGAACTCTACGTTTACGACCGAAATGAGAGTACAAAGCCTATTTCTTTTGTTTTACTCGGGATTGAATATTCAAGCAGCTAGGCCACCATAAGATATCTTGGGAAAGGAGTTCTTTGCATCTTGTTTATGAGATTTCAGAAGGTCATATGCTTTAAAGGAGAAGAAAGGAACGTTCGTGCAAGTTCGGGTAAAGCTACTATAATGAAGAGACACCAATGCTAGCTTATTTTAGAGATGAAGACCAGCCCTTGGGTATCTATGTAAAGGTTCCAAATGAAGCAATTTTTAAGAGTAAATATGAAAAAGGAACAAAAAAGAGTAGTACTATATGTGTTAAAAAGCAGCTCCACCTTGTTGTAAAGGGTGAAGAACAAGGCAGTGTTTACGCTAGGAATAGTAGAAAGCTGTAAAAGTGCAAACAACTTGATTGTTAGTTAAGGAAAGAATCGGATAGAAGTCTCAATAGAGTTTACAAGGGAGAGTGTAGGAAGGTGCAAAGCAACTCGAGTGGAAAGGTGTAGGAGGTGTGTTAGAAGCTTCGGGAGAGGTGCGAAGAATGCTGCTTTATAGAGTTTCCTTATTTCTTTCCCCAGGTTTCTCATCAACTTACTTGAATTTCAGGGAGGAGAACATAGTATTTTCATTATACTTTTCTACAATACAATTGAAAGAGGAAGGTTTCTTTTATAGAGGAAACCCTAACATCTAATGAATGAGGTCTCCTTAAAAATATGGAGTTTAAACTACATTAAGATATTTTAGGAAATAACCAACACTCCCATCAAGCTGACTTGAAGATGTCTTCCATCGCCAACTTGTCTATCATTCTGTCAAATTGGGCTTCGGAAGACTTTTTGTGAAGATATCGACCATTATTTTGAGGTCGAGAGATAAGGAATGCATACAGTTCCTACCTCGACATTTTCCTTTATGAAGTGTTTATCTACCTTAATATGTTTCTTTCTATCACGAAAAACTAGATTATGAGCAATGGATATTGCTACTTTATTTTCACAATACACTCGCATAGGTGTCACATGAAGGAACTTCAACTCTTCTAACAGTCTTTTTATCCATATACCTTTACAAATGGCATGAGCTAATGCTCTGAACTCTACTTCAGCACTACTTCTAGCCACCACACTCTATTTTTTTGCATCGTAGGAACTAAGTTTCCTCCAACAAAAGTACAATAATCAGAAGTGGATCTTCTATCTGTGGCACTACCTGTGATACGAATCAGACAACCGATCCATTGCACGTACTTGAAGGACCTATTAGAAGGAGCAAGGCAAAAAAGATTCAAGGAACATATATATTACATCTTCAAAAGCTTGCCAATGCACAAGAAAAGACAAAGTTTTTTCAACCTAAATTTATTTACAACATTAGCACAACAAGTGAAGAAGAGATTGAAGTGAAGATGACACGAGAGTATCATTTATATTGGAAGATGACAATGTGGCAGAATTTTAATAAAGGAATTTCTAGATTTTGTATTTTGAGACTTTTTTATTTCAAAACTTGCCAACCATGCTCATAATTGCAAGGGACCTTCTATAAGACTTAGTTGGGTCTGTTTAAAGCTTAACTATCCTTTTGTCCAAAATTTAAGCCACTCAATTAATGTGTAATTTAGTTTTGGCTTCCTAGGCCTTATTTTCTACAAAAAGTAATAAATAGTTTTTTGAGTCATTTTGTATTCCAAGGCATGCACGAATTTTTTACCTTTAAAATGGCTTGTAATATATCATTTAGACAGATTTATGTATTGAAAAACTTGTGTTTTCTTGAATCCCATCTGGTGTTTCATTTCTTTTAAATCTTGCTTTAGGTTTGAAGATAAATCAATTCATTGGATTAGTCTTGATCAAACTAATTCTAGAGTGAGTTGTCTTAGGATCTAAGAGTGACAATTTTAGATTTTAAGTGTGATTTAAGTTAGCCTTCATTATGAGTTTTTACAAGGATCCTAGAAGGACCTCTAGCTTTGTAAAAATCAAGCAACGTTTTGGCGCTTATCAACTTGCCCAATCTACATCCGTGTAAACTTCAACATTCAGATGACCATGTCGTTTAAACAATATAACTTTTCCTGGAGTTCCTTTCAAATACCTTTAAATTCTATACATAGCTTCAAAATCAGTTGGACCAGGCGAGTGCATGAACCGACTCGCCATACTGACTGCGAATGCAATGTCTGGACGTGTATGAGATAGATAAATCAGTCTACCCACCAATCTTTGGTATCTGTCTCTTTCCTTCATTTCTTCAGTTTTTACAGCTTGTAACTTCACATTTGGCTCGATAGGAGTTTCTACTATTCGACAACCAAGCAAACCTGTCTCTCGAAGTAAGTCAATAATAAATTTCCTCTAGTTAACAAAATGCCTTTCTTAGATCTCGCAAACTCCATTTGTAAAAAATACTTTAAGGGCCCCAAGTCTTTGATTTGGAACTCACTCGCAAGCTTGGTTTTAAGATCTATTAAAATTTCTTCATCATTACCTTTGAGAATGATGTCATCAACATAAACAATTAGAATAACAATTTTACCATTTTCAGAGTGTTTATAGAAAATAGTATGATCTACTTGACTTTGAAGATAGTTGTAGCTAGTGACTACTTTTCCAAAACGTTAAAACCAAGCTCTCAGAGACTACTTATTATTTCCAATTTAACTTTCAAACCCTGGTGGTGGATTCATAAATACTTCTTTTTCTTCTAAATCACCATTGAGAAAGGCATTTTTAATATCCAATTGATGAAGTGACCAATCCAAATTAGCTACAAGAGACAAAAGTATCCTGATAGAATTGATTTTTGCAACTAAAGCAAATGTCTCATGATAATCCACTCCATACGTCTGAGTGAATCCTTTTGTTAATGGAACCGTCAGCATGCATTTTATGGTAAATACCCATTTGTAACCTACTGTCTTCTTATCTCTCAGCAAGTTTGTCATTTCCCAAGTACCACTTTGTTTTAGAGCATTGATCTCCTCCAAGACTGCCACTTTCCAATTTGGATCATCTATGGCTTCATGTATATTCCTTGGAACAAATAGATTATCTATCCTACAGGTGAAGGCTCTATGGCTATTAGATAGTTTTTCATATGAGATGTACTTTGTGATGGGGATATTTAGTACATGCTCGAGTACCTTTTTCTAATAGCAATAGGAAGATCAAGATCAGAGATAACAAGTAAGGTATTTTGATCATTTGACAAATTAAGGGTTGACGATGTATTACTAGTCATTTCAACATTGAGATTAGGGGCGTCAAAAGGAGCAATTAGGAAATCCAAGGTAGAAAAGGGATCACTATACATGGACCTTTCATCATTTGAAATAGTATGAGTATTATCAGCGTCATTCTCAATAGTTTTAGATTGAGTTTGTGTAGAAATAACTCTTTAGTCTTGATTCCTTTGACCAACTGTTCTTCTAGTATAAACTTGTAACTCAGGAATTTGACCTGTAGAGTCATTATGTAGTATTTCTCCCTTTGAATGAAACATTTCTAAATTTGACATCGAAGGACTAAAGATAGACAAATCATGAGGAACACAAGAAAGAGGTTCCGACACTTGCCAAAAATTATCTTCTAAACATTATTTCTCTCCCTGAAGAGAATTTGGGTTAAAATACGATTGTTTTTCTAGAAAAGAGATATCCATACTCACAAAAACTTTTTTTGTTTGAGGATCAAAATATTTATATTCTTTTTGGTTAGGTGCATAACCACATTTCACTACTCTGTGATCAAGTTTGGAGCGAGAAAAACTTGGTACGTGAACATATACAATGCAACCGAATATTTTTATAGGCAACTTAGAGCTTATCCAATTAGTCGGGAAAATAGTTGTAACAAGAGGGTTCTAAAATTTAAAACTTTACTAGGCATCCTATAAATACACCATCACACCCCATAAATACACCATCACACCCCCATAAATACACCATCACACACGCTAAAACAACCGGTTCATGTTTTTTCTTAAAAGAAAATTAAACTAGTAAAACAACTTTTTTTTTTTTTTTCGTTTAAACCAACATTTGGATTTTTGTTTAGACTGGGGTGAAGGCCCATTGTGGAATTTTTCGTAATTCAAATATGAGAATTTTTTGCCATGATTGTTACAAAAAGTCAAGATTTGAAATAATAGGTAAAAAAAGAAATGGATTTAAGTTGTGAGGTATGACTGTCCTTTTTTCATTTAATTATTAATAATCTATTTTTTAAATTAAAAAGTACACATCCATTTAAACTTCAAAATATTGTAGACATTTACTTAATATGTTTGCTAAGTTTAGACATTCCTCTAATTTTCCGAGCTTATAGATTTAATCATAATCAAACGATCATAAATATGCTACATGACATATTTTAGTTTGTCATAATTTAATTTAAAAGACAACTTTTATTTTATAACTTGTATTTAAATAAAAATATTCACATTATCATTAAAATAATAACGTGGTGAATTTTAATTTTTCGAAATTCCTAAAAAGAATCATTTTTTTTTTTAATAAATGGTTTCAAAAGAGAGAGAAAGAATCCCTAAAAAATACATAATACCGTGCAAAAAGCAAAAAGCTAAAAGTGCTATCATTTAACCGAATGCGTCGGTGGTGCAATTGGTTATTTGGTTT
Organism: Sechiopsis laciniata; assembly: GCA_037833695.1. NCBI lineage: Eukaryota > Viridiplantae > Streptophyta > Magnoliopsida > Cucurbitales > Cucurbitaceae > Sechiopsis > Sechiopsis laciniata. The sequence goes on from JBBMKA010032572.1 coordinate 8,078, forward strand.
GGTGTTAATTCATTTCCATTTCACGGTCACGGATTCGATCCCTAGAATCTGCATTTGTAATCCCTTTCCCCCAACTTGTACTCAAAAAAAAAAAAGTGCTATTATTTAAACACAAAATAAGCAAGCGATTATAGAAAACCATTTATCAGTATACATAAGATAGTTGGCAGTTATATAATCTGGCCAATACAAGCAACCCCATTTCACAAACATCCATCACCATCTCTCTGTTTGATCAAATTTAGACAAAGACCAAACAAAGATTTATTCCAACATTAAACACAAACAAACACACACACACGAACGAACGATACTTAGACCACTTGGTGACTTTGCTATATGAAATGAATCACAGGGGTTGATCACTTGAGATTTAAAGTTTTAAGAGAATATGGGCCGAATCATCCGGAGGTATCATTTCATATTTATACCCAACACTCTTTGCATAATCATCAAAGTTTTTCTCCTCTGATTTCTCCATTTGAATTCCAATTAATACATCTGAAGTAAGAACACCCTGTGTTGTAACAAGAACAAGAAAAAAATTAAAAAAATTATATTATGATCAAACCATAATCCTAGTACATTAATATATGACCCTATAACACTTAAATGTCAAGAAAAGGTCACTAAATAATTAAAAGGTGATGGTTCAATTGATGATGACCACTTACTTAAAAATTAATCTTTCTATAAGTTTCGACTTCAAAATCTAAATGTCGTATGATCAGCCAATATGTTTGATAAGAATAGTTGAGTTTGTACCTGTTGACGAAGGTGAAATAAAGAAATGTTCCAGTTTGGCTGAAAGCCTTTGAGGAAATGCTGGAGAGCACCTTGCCTTTCTGGGAACTTAAAACGGAAGAGAGTTTCGTTTTCAACCTTGGCTCTGCCTCCCATCTGAAGGGACAAAAAAGAAAGAAACATGCAATGGTTTTGTTATGACAAAAACCAAAGATATTAACATAACAACTGCACAAAGTTACGTGGTTTATTATGTTAGTTCATTGAGAGTGCTAAATAACTAGTTCAACACATTTCAACGTACGTACGTTATGTTGTATCCATTTTGGAATTCAATAATCAATAAGAAGAATATATATTATATACATTATTTACCGTGTAACGTAGGTGATGCACAGAAATAGGGTTCTCAGAGAAATTGTAAGTTGTAAACCCAGCATGATTCAATGCATTTATCATATCTTGAAGAGGTGAACCCACTGCATTTACTCTGCATTGCACCACCATGATTAAACATAATATTTTTTATACACTGCAAAAAAAAAAACACCATTTTTATAATCTATAAACTTGACAAAATCACTTACCTGTAAATAATGACATCTACTGAGCTTTGGCTAAATCTATAAATTATTTCGGTAATGCTTATTTTAAACTTAGCAATCAGATCTGTGAGCTTTTTAAAGCTATCAGGTTTCTTAGGTAATATGGATGCAAGAATTGACTGATCATTATTGACGAGATCTAAAATTTCACGCAATTGGTCAAAGTTCATATTTGCACCACTGGTCACTGCCACAATTTCTTTTCCTTGAAAGTTATTGTATTTGCAATATTCTTTAGCTGCAGCAATTGAAAGAGCACCGGATGGTTCCAAGATGCTCCTCTCGTCGTTAAACATATCCTATATGTCAAATCAAAATTAACTTTAAGGTTTTGTGTTAGCTTCAAAGCATCTATAATAACTGTTTTGTTTATGAAAATTTAAACTTATAAATACAATTATATATACCTATGTTTTGTTATCAACTTTCTGTGTTTTAGAAACTTTAACATCTTGGTTTCTATGCTGCTTCAAAAATAAATATTTTAACCCTTGACATTTTTATTAACGCTAACTTTAAGTTTCTTAGATAACAAAATTTTTAGTTAGTTACATAATAGAATGTTGATTAAGATTATGACTAGAAAATATCAAATTATAATATGTGGTTGAAGTTGTTAATTTGGTTCTAATAAATAAAAAGCAAACTTAAAAGACACAAATGAAGAGTTTCCTTGTTCGAGACCATTAGGAAGTGCTCAAACTTAGAACACACTACGATGTGTCTCAGTGTAACGTTATAGGGGCGGGCCAATAGTACCTCGGGTATAATAAAACAAAAACTCCAAATCCTCGATTAAAAAAATAATAATAAAACAGAACATATAAAAGAACTAAAAAAGAGCATTGTTGAAATGTGACAAGTAAAAATAAATGTTTGATAGGAAAGAAATGGACCAAATAAAAAAAAACCTTATTATTCCAAAAATAAAGTTTCCAAAATCTTTTACAGAATACAAATACTTTTTTAAGATCACGAGATAATACTTTCATGGTAGAGAAAATAAGCTTAGTTTTCAAGCACCAAAGATCTAAGAAGGCCTAAATTACTTTAAATTAATTTGTCTACAATATCATTTTTTATGTATAGTATATGGGTGACTAAGTATAGCAAAAAACCTTAATTGCAACGGCGACCATGTGTTTGTTAACAAGAATAATATCATCGACGAGTTCCCAGCAAATTCTAAAGGCCTCCTTCCCAACTTGTTTAACGGCTATTCCATCTGCAAAATGATCAATATCTATCACCTTCACTATTTCGCCAAAATATAACGCTTCCGCCATTGAGTTTTCCACATCTAGCTGCACCCCAAAAATCAATACCTGCGTATGGAAAAAAAAAAAAAAAAATCCTATTTTTATTTGGCGAACAAATTATGTAACATGATATCAGAGCATGAGATTGATGTTGCTTTAGGATGGGGCCCACCTCGGGATAAAGGAATTTGTAATAACATGCAATACCACAAACTTGACTACCACTTCCAACAGGCACAAAAATGGCATGAACTTTGTTCCTAATTTGACGTGCGATTTCCATCCCAACAGTACCCTGACCAGCTATAACATCTTTGTGATCGGGAACTATGAGTGTTAGACCGTACTTGTGGCTCATTGTACAAGCTTCGTATTTTGCTTCTTCTAAATCATCACCAACCAGTTTCACTCTTCCACCCAATCTCTTAACTGCATCTACCTGTGTAACAACAACAATTATATTCAACACATATTTGAATTCAATAATATTTATTATTTAACTAATTACCTTAATTTGGGGTGTAGTTTTTGGCATAAAAATGGTGGCTTTTATGTGTAATCGCATAGCAGCAAATGCAACTCCCTGAGCATGATTCCCAGCTGACGCACACACAACTCCTCTTTTCAATTTGTCTTCTGGAATTTGGGACATCATGTTATAAGCTCCTCGAATCTTGAATGAGAATATCTGCATTTATATCCATATATATATATATTACAATCCTCATTCTGATATGCACATGTCATTTCATCAATGGTTGGATGACTCCATTCACATATGGTTTAATTAATTTCTTAACAACCAAATATTATATTATATAGTTCAATAATCAAAATTGTGAGAATGAGTTACCTGCTGGGTATCCTCCCTCTTGAGCCAGATATTGTTCCCACATTGAGAAGACAAGATGGGAGCTTTCTGCAAGGGCGTTTCAACTGCCACATCATATACTTTCGAACTCAATATTTTCTCAACATATTCCATTTGTTTTGCTTTATCAACATGCGGAGTTGGCATCTTCTTGTGTCCGGTTGACCCCGGCTCGTACTGCACATCCTTCCATGACTTCTTTGGGACTTCAACCGGCTCACAAGGATCCTTGATTTTTTCCGAATGCTCCGCTACAACGTGACTGTTATCGGCCTCGAGTTTCAACACTGATGATGCCATGATTCACGATGCTAAATGAAACAAACTGAGGAAGTTTGATTTTGAGATTAACTCTGTTTTTCTTGTTTGATGTTGTGTGAACCATTGGCGGCAACTGGTTGGTTTAAATAGCTGACCGATGTTGGCTAAAAGAAATAACAACTGTTTTGGATAACCACAACTTAGACTCTCACGTGCCAGAATGTTTTTTTAAACGTGCAGTTTCTGCAGCCTACTATTTTTTTCCTTTCTGTTAACCTTAATATCTTTTCATAGTATTTTTCCTCTTTTTTTTTCTTAATTCAAACATACGAGAGTCCCGAACTAGTAACTTATCATCTTTTCATGGTTAGAATATTCTCTTTCTACTGTTGATTTATTTATTTATTTATTTTTAAACTTTTAAGTTAGATTTCATAATCATTTAGATTATTTAAAAAAAAAAAAAACATTTTTAGTCCTTAAATTTGGGGTCTAAATTTAGTTTGGTTCCTAAATTTCAAAATTGAATACTTTTACCTTTTCAATTTTTGTTTTTGAAATAAAGAAAAAAATCATTAATTAATAATGATTAAAATGATGATTAAATTAATTTTAAATTTCCATATATCGATGAAGTTATTATTTTAATTTAGATGTGAATGTAATATTTCAAAGAAAATAAGTATTTGTAAACTAAAAGAATACATATGTACTAAAAGTGAGTATTATCGAAATGTCAAAGGTAAAAAAAATTTATTTTGAAATAAATAGACCAAATTGAAACTAGATTCTAAACTTTGAGACTAAACACGCCATTTTTTTTCTTTTTTTTAATCAACACGAGGTCTTGAACGTGTATTTTTTTTTTTTTTTTTTTTTTTATGATTACAATATTCTCTTTGTACTATTGAATTTGTTTCATGTCCGTTACTTAATAATATGGTTTTTTGTTTTTATTTTTAAAAATCTACTAGCTTAGTTAACTAAATCACTTGTTCAATGGCATTAGTATATACTCAAAAATCAAGAAGTTATGAATTCGAATTTTCCCATCCTAATTATTGTAATCTCAAAAAAAAAAAAAATTAACTTAAAATATCCACATTTTAGTTCATATAAAAACTTAACATTATTTTGTATGAAGTTTATTTTAATTTAAATTGGTTCAATGATAATAAAATTTGAACTTAATACTAAAAATATAAAAGATTAATATATTTCTAAAATTTATGGAATCAATTGTAAATTTTTTAAAGATATTTCATAGGTATACATTTTATTATCATCCTATCTCCATCTTAAATAACATTTTTATTTCTCGTTTCTTTAAAATAATAATTTCATTTTTAATATATATTCATTTCTTTTTCATCCGCATGATAAAAAATAAAATAAATTAAATTAAAGTTAGAAAGGGTTAGAGAGGAAAACTTAGAAAGAAAAAAAAATGGAAATTATACTAAATAGACTATTTTAAAGAAATATTTGCAAAAATTGGTGACAAACTTTTGTTTTGCATTTTTTTTTTAAATTTCGAATTTAACTTTTTTTTAAATACAATTTTACCCTTTCATTCATTAATTGTTTTCATTTCTATTTCAAAATGGCATTTTATACTTTCCATACGTAGAAAATTTATTCTATTCATAATTGACAAATTAATGTTATGAATTTGTAATTGATTTGTTCAAGTCTCTCAACTCTACATTCCTATTCCATTAACGTCTGGGTTCTTCCTCCAAGCTCCTTCATCGATTCATTTCCTCCATCTTCATCCTCCATAGATTCCGGCGTCTTGAATTCCATCTTACACCGACCACTTTTTTCTGACCAGACTGTAATTTCGTTACATAACAAGCATTAAATCTTCTGTCTAGACAATAGCTTCATTCAATCCTTTCATCGCAATAATCCGACCACTCTTGTCCGTTTGTTGTGTTCCTTAAATCCCTCCATTTCATCAACGTTGTACTGTTCATTTTTCCATATTTCCGATCCGACATGTCTCAGATGTTACAGTATGGTATGTCTTTATTCCTTTTATTTTTCCAATACTACTAAACCTAACACCATTACTATGCATTCCTTTCATATCAAATTTCATATGTTTTACAGTATTATTTACGACTTCAGATTATATAATACAATTAATATTGTAGTTGTCATGTCCTGTTATATTCATGTATAAACTATACAAAACTTTATATGTTTTATTATTTCATTCTACATATTGTATAACATATATGATACATTTATTGTTTATTATTTACTCTATTTATGTCTAATTCATTTTTCATACTCATATTACTGTTTATTACATTTCCATTCCGCAATACGGTATTGTTTATACATGTATATTATACGACTTATAATATAGGACAGTACTGTTTTGACATTTTTGTAATATTATACAACTTTTCCTCATAGGTTCAACAAGCATCTCAATCCGTATTGTACATAGTGGTGAGTGAGATGAAAATGAGATGTACCATAATTATGAAGTAGTTGAAGAGTGTCGCATAAATATTGAGGAACGCATTCACCCAATGATGATTTTACATTACAGTCTTTTTTTATGCCGAACACTTTTTCAGTTTCAATTTTGTAACCCGTGAGACCTTTTTTATCTACTGTTGATCTCAATTTGAATTGTAATTTTGTGTGTTTACTTTGTTTCAACAGTACGAGTCTCTATCAATTCACAATTATTATGTATGTTATTTCCCAATGTTTTACTATACGGTATTATACATTCAAAATTACTTGTTATCGTTGTCGCAAACATATTAAATCACACTACAAGTATCCATACCAGCAAATTAAACACTTTAAAAAAAAGGCGAAGTTTTAAAATACAATATGGTACAGGATATACTATGGTTGTACCATATAGACCAAGTTATTTCAGTACTATGTAGTTATCAAACTTGTTCTATTCCAATCAACAAAATTGAACGTTCAACAACATATGTATGCAATTAACAATACCATCATTCTTTTAATGAAATTACGAATCTACATATTGTTCAAAATAAAATCCAAAGTTCATAAGCTCGAACAGAACGAAGTTCATAATATAAAAAACGTTCAAAATATATCTCATCTAAGACAACAACCTAAACATTCTATATTAAAACTAAAGCTGAGAAAACAATTGGAAATTAGGAGGATTAGGAAAAACAGTATTTTCTTTGTCTTCTATGATCTTCCTCTTCTTTTACTCTGCCGAACCGAACTTCGAGGTGAAAGGAGAACGCATGCATTTTGACGACTTTTTCTTCTGCTCTCTTTGAATGTTGTGTATAAAAAAATATCATTTTTCCTCTCAACTCCAACGATAAAAAGATCATGTAATCACGGTAATAAAACATGTTATAGTATAATATCGTTAAAATAATACGTATAAAATGTACTGTATAATACCGCATCCATATATATCTCGGGTCATATTCATTGTAACTAGCAATCACAACCTGTTACGGTTTTCCTAATTAATGCCCCCAAGCACCTAGTGGATATGGAATGAGATGGTTTTTCTTATTTTGAATTTTGCTTTAAAAATGAAAAACCAACAACCGGAGGGTATTGTTGTAATTGATTATTTACTGATTTAATAATGTAATAAACGAAATTTCATTTTTGTTAATATTTTTCCAATAACCTATATTTGCAAATACTTCTCAAATATGGTATATTTACGAAAAAAGCTAAAAAAAAATTGTGTATAATATGTACATAATACGGTTGTATTGGTCATTTAAAAAAGGAAAATTTATTAGATTTAGAAAAAAAAAATTTTATAAATATGGTCACTTTAAAAAAATGGCAAATATAGTCATTGATATTAATGAGTATAATTACATACTTTTCTTATAATACAAGCATTAATAAATATTTATAATATATTATTAAAACGTATTAATGATTACAGTGATGTTAATGTTTATTTATAATATAATATTAAAACAACACAAATATGTTTAATATAGGTCATTATAATATAATATTAAAACAACACAAATGATTTTTTCAAAAAAAAAAAAAAAGCAACACAAATGATTAATATAGGTTTAAGTACAACATATTAATAAATATATCGTAAATAAAGATAAATACACCATAAATAAAGTTTTTTTTTTAAAAAAATATAAAGATCTTTTTTTAGTTCACCATAAATAAAGATCTATTAATAAATAACATAGTATTAACCTACTGAAAGAAGGCCTTGGAGTACATTTTCTTACGGGTTTCCTTGGCATAAAAATGTTGTATGATCAGGCCGTATGGCCCCGTAACATTATTTGAAGTGCACAAAAACTGACCCGAACAGTCACTAATAAAAAAAAAAAAAGAGGTAGGGCGTAGATTAATTGTAATTTCACGTATTTGATCATAAAAATTGATATTTGATTTTCATTTTATTTACATGTTTACTGCATAAATACTTAAAAGAAAATTTTCAACTGCTTCAAAAGCTAGGGAAAAAAAGAGAGAAGAAAGAGGGGCAGAAATTAAAAGAAGGGTAATCTTTCAGTCTCATCTCGGTTTGCTTTTGATGATCTTACAAAGTTCTTTCGCAATCTCAACAAAGTCGTTAGGTTTTTCGATTGATGGAAGTGCTAATGGAGGCTTTTCCGATTGATGGTAGTGGAGGTTTTTTTAAAAAAAAAAAAATTAATGGTAATGTTAATGGAAGTTTTCCGCTTATGTGAAGAGTATGAAGGAAGAATGGCTATTTTTAGAAGAGGGTTTACTATCCCAATTCGTGAAGTGTTTTAAATAATTTGGTGAATAATAGAAAATCTAATCATAGATTACTATTTTTTTTTAAATCCTTCAGCAAAAATCGTAAGGGCATATTATGGTTACTATTTGAAATTATATTTATTTTAATTTAAAATAAGTAATTATCTTTGCAAATAATTTAGATTTTGATTAGAATTGTAAATAGTTTCCTAAAAGTGTCTATCTACTGCAATTTCTCCGTGATCTTTCTAAAATTACAAAAATATTCTTCTATTAGTGTTATTAATTGAAGTAACTTTGTTATTTAAAAAAAAAAAAGTAATTAAAGGTTATTTATTGATATTGATGATTAAAGTCTGTTGATCAGTAACACTAATTAACATCTATTAATGATAATATGATTGAAGTTGTTGGTTGACTAATTAAAAGTTTAATTGATTTGACAGGAATATTGTTGATTTTCAATTAAATTTGTCGGGGTTTCCTACCTAAATACAATTCGCAACTCTTTTCTTTTTTTTTTTTTTTTTATACCTTTAATTAATGACATTAATTTTTATCAAATTGATTATTGATAGACTCTATCAATAACTTCAATGAAAAGGAGTACCCATCAACTTTAATCAATATTAGTGATTGAATTCAATCATAAAATTTCAATCAACGTTATTAGTTAAATGATAATATTAATTAACTTTAATCAATATTGTAAAACTTCTAAGCCAAGTCTTAAAATGTTGAAAAAAATGCAATATCACTAATTATAAGTATGTAGAATAATTTCCCAATATCATAATCAGGTAGGAGACGTTTGGCTAATTGGGTAAAACGATTCCTACAAAATAGTTATTTAAATATTACCAAATCTCAGTAAAAAAATAATCCTATAAAACAAATATAGTCATCTAAGATGCTAGATATCTATCATTCCAGTCATCTAAGATTGCGGGCATTAGAAGATTACAGTTATGTTGATTACCTTAAAGTAAATGACCCCTTAATTTATTTTATTTTTTAATAATTTCATTTCTTTAAATTTTTTTTAACTGTTTTAAATTATATTGTTGTAATATTATTTTTTCAAATGAGCAAATTGTCAAAAATTAAAATTCAAAGTTGAGCTCCTTCTTGAATAGAGATTCAAAATTAAGGAAATATTTTGACCAACTCATTCATCTTTACTTATTTGATCCATTTATTATATATCATTTATAATACAAAAAGGAATGTGGTGTTTGGGTAAATTTCCTATTATTTATGTATATATATATATTTTAAATATAATATTTATCATGTTTTTTTTTTGAAATATACCATGTATTTTTTTTATACCAGGTCACTTAAACAATTATTTGTAATTATTTATGCATTTGATTATTTCGATAATTTATACATTTGAAATTTGTCATATACAAATATATATTAGTAAACATTCATTTTATTATTCATTAATTTACTATTATTATTCTTCTTTTTTTTAGTACAAATTTGGGCGAGGAGACCAACAAACCCTACACATAGGGTACAATTGCTCTAAAATAATATGAGAGGTAGATGCCGATTTCTTCGACTGAACCTATGACTATGGAATTGAAATGATTTAACAAAAAATAAAATAAACAATCGAGCCACCAACCCATTCGAAATACTTTTATTATCCTTCACTTTCAATCAAACATTAATTATTTCCTTCTTTCTTTTCTTTTTCCTTCCCGTAGCCAAATATGCCTGTTGTAAGCAATAATTCCTCTTCTATATACCTTTTTATTATTATTATTTTTTTTTTGAAGATCTTCTATAAACCATTTAAATATTAACTTATTTCTTTCTTTTTTCAAGAGATTCCTTTTCGCGTGTTGTTTAAATTAACTATTATATCACAATAAGCAAACAAGAAGCAGGCAATTAATTCAACTTCTATCAACCAATTGTTGTTGTTTTTTTTTTCCCTGTCATTCTATAATCCATTTTCACGTGCGATTTTAATCATACTGTCATATATTATAATAAAGCAAGCAAACAATAATTCATCTCCAATCAACCATCTAAATATTAAATCTAGTTGGAAAACATTTAAGTCACATTTGATAATTATTTAATCCTTTAATTCTCGTATGATAATTTCTTTTTTTTTTTTTTTTTTGATAACCGTAAAATTCTAGCCAAATTTTAGAAATCAAACAAGTATTTAAATTTTTTTTTTAACTTTCAAATTTTAGTTTGGTTTTTAAAAACATAAGTAAAATGTAGGTATTTAAAGTAATGAAAATCATACATTGGAGTAGTAATTGTAGTCTTAAATTTTTAAAATTAAAAAACAAAATAATTATCAAATGAGATCTTAATTTTTTTTATTTTCAAATTTAAGACTACATCGTCTACTACTCCCAAATATTATTTTCATTAGTTTGATATCTACATTATACTTTATATGTATCTAAAAACCAAACTAAAATTTTAAAGCTAAAATAGTTTACAAAATACTGGAAAATTTGGTTGAAATTTACATATTTCCTTGAAGGAAGAAAAAATCATATGAAAAGAATTTAAGTAAATACAAGCTCAAATTTTAAAAATAAAAAACCAAAAACCATAAGCTTATCAAGCGGAGCCTTAATTTTAAATTTTAAATTTTGAGAATTAAACTTGTTTTCTCCCAAATTCTTTTACAAATGAGTTTAAACTTTCATTTTTGAGTTCAAATCGGGGAGGGAGATCACAAACCCTACATAGATGGTACTAGTATTTTCATATGAGAGTCAAATACAAATTTTCAAGTTTTAATTCACAATCGTAGAATTAAATTGGAATACAAACAATCAAGCAAACCAATACGCTATTATCGTTTTCAGTGAATTTAAATTTTTTTAATGGATCATTTGAGAATTTAGCCAAATTCTAAAAATAGAACCATGTTTTAAAAAATTACTTCTTATAACTTTCAAAAATCTTATTCATTTTTGTAAATATAGGGAAAAGAATTGGAAACAAGGGAAAAAAAATTAAGGTGTGGGTAATATATATTTTTAGATTTAATTTTTAAAATTAATTAACTGTTAAATAATATCGATTATCGTTCTTAAAAAAAAAAGTCCATTACTCAACACTCGAAATAAAACGATTTAATTTTTAAACTAAAAAAAATTAAGGAAGTTATAAAAAAAAATTTGATCAATAGAATTCTAATGTCAATTTCCATGTAGAGGGGTTTCCTACAGATACTTAAGAACCCTAGTCTAGACATAACTTCCTATAAATTCTTTTAGTCAAATTTATTTTGAAATTCCTTAACCAATCAATTACAATTTAAAATTTCACAAAATGGAGAAGAGGAAAAAAAAGTCCATTGTCTTGATTATTTATGAAAACTCAACAATTATTTATAGCTAAAATGAATGGTAACTCGAGCAAACAGAACACAAGATTACACATCATAACAAACAAAATCATAATTTGAAAAATGATTAATCATAAGTTGATTTCGAATATAATTAAATCATAATCAAAATTTCAATTCAATATATATATATATTTTTATACAATTTCAATTCAATATTAATCAAGCTCAAATCACAATAGTGTTGCTATTAATTTCACTAAAGTATGATCATTGGAAATATTGTGTCTTGTTTGTAGTTATGCTTGAATATCTTTATTTTTCGATCATGTAAAGAACGTTGCCTAAATACCTTGCTTGTCCACCTTTTCCTTCTCTTCACCCTAAACTTTCTCCAACTCATTCATAAACTTCTTTCAACTCTCACCTTACTTTATATCTCCTCTTTTTTTTTTGTCTACCCTTTCTTTCATTTTCTCATTTCAGAGTTTTTTTTTTTTTTCTTTTGTACTTATGCTTGATTATCTTTAACTTTTTGTATGAAGCAAAGAACCTTGCCTAAATACCTTGCTTGTCTACATTTTTTTTCTTTTCACCCTAAACTTTCTCCAACTCATTCACAAACTTTTTTCTACTCTCACCTTACTTCTTACCATTTTTTTTTCTCTACTACCATATCTTTCGTTCTCTCATTTCTAGTTTTTTATTTATTTATTTATTATTATTTTTTATTTATTTATGCTTGAATATCTTTAATTTTCAATGAAGCAAAGAACCTATACCTTGCTTGTCCACCTTTCCTTATCTTCACCCTAAACTTTTTCAAACTCATTCACAAGCTTCTTTCAACTCTCACCTTTCATTTTACTTTTTTTTTGTGTCAACTTATACTATCGGCCTCTCTATTTATACTAAATGGTGAGTATGTAAATACGAAAATGGTGGCTTAAAATTTGTGGAATGGAGTGGGTGGTGGAGAGAAAGAAGAAGAAGAATAAGAAAATGGGGGAAAAGAATTTGGATGGTGAGTTGAATACATACTCTTTTTTTTCTTTTTAATTTTTAATTTTTAAAGTGAGTAAAATAAGAAAAATTAACAAGCATAAAAAATGAAATAATGATTAAATGAAACAAGAAAACTAATAATAATAAAATAAAAAAATTTACAAAAATGTTGTATCTTCAATTTGCCCCCTTTTTGCATCTTTTGACGGAGATGGTGGATGACAACATGAAAGAGGGCATTCGTATTTCAGAAGTTTGTTTTCTAACTACGGTTTTTATTTCAAAACTTAACTGCAAAAGAGAATGACAACATAAAACATAAATTTCGTATTTCAAAAATTTTCTTCATGACAACAATTTTTTATTTCAAAACTTAGTCACAAAAGAATATGAAAACATAAAACAAGGATTTCGTGTTTCAGAAATTCGCTTTATGGCAATAGTTTTTATTTCAAAACTTAGTTACAAAAGAAAATGACAACATAAAACTTGGACTTCATATTTCAAAAATTTGTTTTATGCTAATAATTTTTATTTCAAAACTTAGTTGCAAAAAGAAAAGACAACATAAAACAGGAACTTCGTATTTCAGAAATTTGCTTTATGATAATAATTTTTATTTCAAAACTTAGTTGCAAAAGAAAATGACAATATAAAACATGAATTTAGTATTTCAGTAATTTGCTTTATGCAACGATTTTTATTTCAAAACTTTGTTGCAAAAAGAAAAGACAACATAGAATAGGGACTTCGTATTTCAGAAAATAATTTTTTATTTTAAAACTTAGTTATAAAAAGAAAATGACAACATAAAACAAAGAACTTCGTATTTCGGAAATTTTATTTATTAAAATAGTTTTTATTTCCAAACATAATTACAAAAGAAAATGACAACATAAAACAGAGATTTTATATCTCAGAAATTTGCTTTATGCAACGATTTGTATTTCAAAACTTAGATGCAAAAAGAAAAGACAACATAAAACATGGACTTTGTATTTCAGAAATGTTTTTTATGGCAACGGTTTTATTTCAAAACTTAATTGCGAAAAAAAAAAAACAACACAGTACAAGGACTTCGTATTTCATAAATTTATTTTATGATAACAGTTTTTATTTGAAAACATAGTTGCAAAAATAAAATACAACATAAAACATGGACTTCGTATTTTAGAAATTTTGTTTATGGCAACGGTTTTATTTTAAAACTTGGTTGCAAAAAGAAAATGACAACATAAAATAAGGACTTCGTATTTCAAAAATTTTCATTATGGTAACAGTTTTTTATTTCAAAACTTGTTACAAAGGTGAGTATTGAAAAAGTAAAGCTGAATTCAACACATTTAAAATTTTTGTTGATGAAAAATGCATATACCCATGATTTATGATATACATAATATGAAAATCTTCTTAACACTCAATACTGAGAGTAGTACATTAAAATTCTTGTAACACATTCGTGCAAAATCCAATGAATTGTTAGACTGAGTCATGAGTTTATATGTCAAAGTTCACTTCTTCTAGTTTTATAATACACATGTTCAATTGACTTTGAAGTGATAACAAGTAATCATGTATTATACACCTGCCCACTTTTATTTGGCTCAATTGGTGAAATTGGTACCAGGAAATGATGTAATGATGTATATGCATGTCAATATTGAATTGGTTTGTAAAATCAAATTGATATTGATTTATCTCTATTTTAATATTGTGATCATTTTGTCATACTCACATAATTCATACTAACCAGTTTTAGAAGAGAATCAAAGAAAAAATAGTTGGTCATCATGTTGGAGTACCCTTTTTTCCTTTTTCTTTTATTTTTTTTTACTTTCACTTAAAGAAGTTCTGTATCTCAACCGAAAATCACTCAACCATATTTGGCATGGTGGACTCTTTTGAAAAGTATCATGCACTAGTTTTTATAAAAATCAATAGGGTTTCATCTCGTTTGAAAGACACTTGAAATTGAAATATCTTCTTGAATTTGTTTTCTTGAATTTCACCTTTTGGCTTATTATAAGGCTATGTTAGGAAGCAGTTTTAACAAATGAGATATTCCATCTTTAAATTTAATGGACCACTTGAAATTTAAATATTTTCTGCTATAAAATTTAACTCCTCAACCTCCTTTTGGTTTTGCCACAATTTTAATAGCAATCTTGCATTTTTGGTGACAAATGCTTTGCTAAATTCATTGTAGCAAAGCCAAAGACTTTGCCTCAAACAAGTTTGCATTAGTGATGAATGTGATGCCACTTATTTTAGGTACCAATTATTTTAGGTAGACCATTTCTAAAAATTGAAAAAACATTGGTTGATGTTTACAAAGGAACAATAACTATGAGGATGGATGATCAAGAGATTCAGTTCAGTATCTACAATTCTATGTAGCAACGAGCAGGAATAGAAGAATGTTCAGTGATTAATGTGTTGGATACAGAAATTGACCAAATACAGGAGACAAATTTGCGCAAGCAATATCAGTTGCTGAATGAGCGGAATGAATTATTAGAAGAAGAATTGTTTGAGAAGGAACTAGAGGTTAGGGAGATTCTGGAAAGTATCAATTTCGACTCTCTTAACCTTGAAGATATAAAGATACCATCCACAAAACCATCAATTGAGCAACCACCCGATCTCAAATTAAAGGTTTTTCCTGAGCATTTAAAGTATGCATATTTAGGAGATCAAGAAACCTTACCAATTATCATTTCGTCTAAACTCGATGCTGGAAAAGAAGATTTGTTACTGACTTTGCTAAAGCAACATAAAAAGGCAATCAGATGGACTTTAGTAGACCTTAAGGGATTAGCCCCTATTTTTGTATGCACAAGATTAATTTAGAAGATGAAAGTTTCAAATCCATTAAACCACATAGAAGGTTGAATCCTACAATGAAAGAAGTAGTAAAGAAGGAGATAATCAAATGGTTGGACTGTAACGGCCCAGTTCTTCATTCCGGTTTCTCAGGTACGTTCGGTTGGTTTTTCTGATGTTCAGTTGGGCCGTTAGGGCTCTTTGGACCCTAGGGGCATTTTGGTAATTTTGCCTCCAGGGGTAGCCTCGTAATTTTCCAGGGTTTCGGGATCATTCAGATAAA
>JBBMKA010032583.1:0-24007 GCA_037833695.1 Sechiopsis laciniata
TGGTCGGTTTTTTTAATAAAATTCTCCGACCGACCGACCTTCGGTTAATTTGTTTGATTAACCGACACCGACCGACCGACCTTAATTCGGTCGGTTTCGGTCGGTCGGTTCTGTTTTCGGATAAAATGTGAACACCCCTAACGGTGATAAGCTAACCGAACGGACTAAGGTAAATTCGGTTCGGACAGCTCGGTTTCTTCAACAAGACGGTTTGGGGGCAATTTAAAAATTTTTCTCTCTAAATAATTGGTTTGGCTTCGATTTTACACAAAAATCGGGCCAAACTGAACCGCTTGCACCCCTAGTAGAAACTAAGTAAATGTCTAAAATTGAGAGATATAATTCAAATTATCAACCAAATAAAATATTTGTTATAATTGTACCCTTCACTCTCTAAGTTCTTTAGAGACCAAAAATAATTAAATATGTTATTGAAAGTGGAAAAAATAATTAATGTTATTTTTATAATAGCCAATGCCAAAAATCATGAGAATTGGAGATGTATTTGTATCAATTTTAAAAGAAATATTAAATATGAATGTAAAGTACACACCTGATTAGATTAGGCACCACTG
Organism: Sechiopsis laciniata; assembly: GCA_037833695.1. Taxonomy (NCBI): domain Eukaryota; kingdom Viridiplantae; phylum Streptophyta; class Magnoliopsida; order Cucurbitales; family Cucurbitaceae; genus Sechiopsis; species Sechiopsis laciniata. The sequence goes on from JBBMKA010032583.1 coordinate 576, forward strand.
GTTGTGTTTGCAGTGTCCATCCAATCCATCGGGCAGAGTTGAGTCGTGCATTCTTCACTACTGATCTAACCCAACAACAGGTATATATAATATAAACACTCGAGCTGTTTTTTTTTTTTTTTTTTTTTTGGTTCTCGATTGTAGCTTTTATTTTTTTGCTTGTTAATTTGTCTAATAACTGAAATTGATTAACTTGGAGGTATATTTGAAGTATTATTTATGTATTTGTATAAGGTGGGAGTTAAGAAATCATTGTTGAAGGGAGTAGAAGGTTCTGAGAATTGGGGGTCGTTCAAATCATGGATGTTGGAATACAATAAAAATTACAACAGCGAAGTAGAGACTTTGTATAGGTTTGAGGTCTTCTGTGATGCAAAGAAGGAAGTTGAGATGTTGAACAAGGACGATAATACTGGGTGCTGCAACTATACCTTGAATTTCTTTTCCGACATTACACCTTTCGATCTGCCTCCCGCTTATCGATTTGGAATGGTTCGATTTAGGACCTCCCGTTCTACTCTTTTCTAGACTAACGAAAACTTTATAATATCAAATAAGCTAATCAATGCATACAAATTTTAAATGATTAAAACAATCCACCAAAATATTAAAGATTTTATTTTTGTACATTTCTCACCCCACACATATTGTCGAATCTATTTAAAAAAAAAAAAAAAAAAAATCTTAATTGAAACTTTCATATGATTAATTAAATTATAGCATAGAAACCTAACGTAGGGATGGAACCAAATAACTCCATAGTTACAAGAAAAATCAACCAGGTAAATAATTCCATATAATTTGGGTGTCATTTTAGTATTATAATTATTTTTTACTTTTATCATTTGATTTAATTGACAGCAAAAGAGTAATTCATTTTGCATATATCAATCCTTTATGCATGTACTTTTTAGTGATTTGATGATATATTTATTGATATGTAATGAACTGTGATTTATTTTAATTAAAGAACTAACTGATTATGTTGTTGAGAAGCATATAAATTTGTCCCAGGTTGATTAGGTAGAGGAAGATTGTGAATGTTGACAACTATTTCTATTAATGTTAAGTTTTTGTTTGTATGTTGAATACCAACATATGATTACTTTTGGGTGAAAAATATTATACATACAATTTGAGTTGGAACTATTTTTATTTTAGTTTATTATTGAACAATATATAGTAATCAAACTCAGTATAAATAAGTTACTATGTGATACATAAGATTACTAAGTACTACTTATTTTGACAAGGTTCCATTATTATATTAAATTATATATTACATATAATATCGTTAAATGTCAGCATTTGGTTTGTTGTTAGGAGGATAAAAGAAAAAAGGACGGTATAACAATGACCATAAATAGAGAAGGATTTCATCCCAAATAAAGCACGAGCTTCCTTTAATGGCGTTATTTAACCATGGAAACTAGTTACAAAACTTATATATATATATATAAAAATTATTCACCAACTATATAAATAAAAAATAAAAAATTTAGGATTGAAGTATTTAAACTTTTGGAATAAAATCATCACGTCATAGTGGTTAAGAGAATTGAAAGAATTAAGAGATTATGAATTTAATCCACAGTGATCACATACTTAAAAATCAATTTTTTAATGAATTTTTTTAATATTCAAATGTTATAAGATCAGTTAATATGTGCCATGATAATATTCGAAGTGCGTAAGTTAGTTCAAACAATAACAAATATAAAAAAAAATCTCTGATTTAAAATATACGACGACCACTAGTTACGATCTTTGACAAGTAAAAAAGTAACAAAATTAGAGAATTATTTCTTAGTCCCAAGTAGACATTCGTCCACTGGAGAATCTTTATTTAGACAAACTATATTAACACACATATTAACCAATGATAATGTCTCATGTTTAGTTTATATTTAATGGGATTGAAATAGGTTCGTTAATGGGAGAGATCGATCATTAGATTATTAGTAACCGACAAATGTATTAAGTGCGCTCATCCAATCCAAGCACATATATAGATTATATTATATATGATATATCACTATTTACATATTTATTGCAATTTATCCCGTAAATCTGAAATGGATAAGACATTTATTAAAATGAGTATTTACTAAATTTAAAGTTTTATATCAATGAAAATGTATCTCGACTAACATAAATTATGTGCTTTCATTATAAAATCATGATTTTGAGTATTCCTATATTATTGAACTAAAAAAAATTGAGATTAGTCAAATTTTGAAAATAATTATACATATTGTCACTTTAAAAAAAAATTAGCAATCATTATCATAGTTATTAATAATAATAATGAATTAATAATACATTAATATTGTATTAGTGAATATTAATAGATACAAATATTTAAAATTTAATTAAATTTATAATTATTTTGTTAGAATAGTTTATAAGTTGTTTTTTTTTCTACAAAAATATAATTATTAAAAGTTTGGTGTAGTGATTGAAAGAGTGAATGACATAATAATTTTATTATTTAATTATAAATCAGTTAAATATCGTAATTACAATAAAGATTAGTGATTCCTCTGTGTAAAAAGAGCAAGACAAATTTAATTTAGGATAACTAGTTAGGATTAAGTGACAATATATTTGATGAGAATAGAAAATAACACACCGATATTTACAAAAAAAAAAAAAAAAAATCCAACTGCGACCGTGTTCTTGAGTGTCTGTTCTTTATAAATAAAAAAAAAATTCTTACAAAACCAAAAAAGTTCAATGTGCGCTCAAAAACATAGCAGGAGCATGGATGAACAAGACCCACTTTGATTTACCCATTTCTGCAAGACCTTGAATTCCATGGAAATCCCTAACCAAATGGCTTCCTCTTCCAACTCCACCGCTCCTTTTCGAGGTTCATTCCACCGGCGAGCCCATTCCGAGGTCCATTTCCGGATTCCCGATGATCTCGATCTTGAATTGGACCCGTCTTCTGGATTCGGAGATCTGGGCTTCGACGACGATCTATTGTCCACGTTCATGGACGTCGATAACATCGGATCCAAAATTGAGAATGGGTCGTTGCCCAAATCTGAGCCGGTGGAGAATGTTGATGATAGGGACAACAAAATCCCCCGCCCCAGACACCGCCATAGCAACTCTGCTGATGGGTCTTCTATTATGGAGTCTATTGAGGCTAAGAAGGCCATGGATCCTGATAAGCTTGCTGAGTTGTGGACTATTGATCCTAAGCGTGCTAAGAGGTATACTCTGCCTTTTTTTAATTGTAAATTTGTAATGTGGGTTTTTGATTTTGGGTTATGCAATGGCAATGTGCGTGTGTTATCTGATTCTTTGATGTGTTGGTTGGACTTTTGATTTGTGGATGGAAGATCCAAGTGTAGTGAATGTTGTTTTTGTTGGATGATTTCTGATTTAGTTAACATTTCTGATGGTTGGGTGAAGTTTCTATGTAGTTTTTTTTTAATTAGTTTCCTTTTTATATGCATGAGAAGGCAAAACTATTCACGGAAAAACGGTATAACCCTACTACATTTGGTTGCCAAAAAAACTTAGTAAATTAATTCATAGTTTAGTGACCACCATGCATTGAACCCAACCATCATGGAATGGCTCAAGTGGTCAACGAGGGCGTTGAGGTGCTTAAGGTGATGAGTTCAATTCCGTGAAATTAGTCGAGGTGCGCGCAAGCTGGCCCAGACAATCATGGATATATAAAAAAAACATGCATTGAACCCAAAAACTCAATTTTTTTTTTAATAATTTAAAAAAATCGGGATTCTTAGCTTCGCTACATTATACCTAGGGCACCACTGGCCCATCTCTTGGACGTGGTACCGGGATACATCGAATTGTTTTCTAGTTTAAGCGCTTTCAACGGTTTCGAATCAAGGAGGTCCGAGGAAGTTTAGTTCGAAATCCGTAGTCTCAACTAAGTGGGCTGACTCTTACCTTAGGGACTAACCCATAAACTCTAGACTCTCAAGCCTTTATTTGACTAATGGTTAGTGTTTGATAATTAGTAATTTGTTGGGGATTTAGCTATATATGAGGTTGGTTTTTGTTGGTTTATAGAAGAGATTCCTATGATATTAAATCATACTAGAAACTCTATTGCAAGAATCCTTCCAGAGGTTCTCTACCGAACATCACTAAGTGGAGCCCCATTATTGAATCTCAAAGGCTTATGTTGGATAGTCCTTTCAGATCCTTGCTGCTGTCAAGTCTCTTGGAAATAACAAAACTCCTGGACCTGATGGATATACCTTAGAATTCTTTAAAAAATCTTGGAACATTCTTAAAGAAGATATTTTGGGAGTGTTCAAGGATTTTTTTGAGACTGGTATTATTAATCAAAGTGTCAATGAGACTTATATCTGTTTGATCCCGAAGAAATCTGCTGCCAGAACCGTGGGAGACTATCGTCTCATTAGTCTTACCACTTGCCTATACAAGATTATCGCTCGAGTGCTATCTGAAAGATTGAAGAAAGTTCTCCCTGATATCATAATTAAGTATCAATCGACTTTTGTGGCCAATAGACAAATTCTTGATGCCTCCTTGATTGTCAATGAGCTTATTGATGAATAGAACAGAAAGAAGAGGAAGGGTATTGTTATAAAACTAGATGTTCAGAAAGCTTTCGATATGGTTGATTGGGATTTTTTGCTTGACTTATTGAAGAAAAAGGGTTTTAGCCCTCTTTGGCAGAAATGGTTTTTTGGTTGTATATCATCGACAAACTTTTCCATCATTATTAACGAAAAACCAAGGGGCAAGATCCGAGCTACTAGAGGCCTGCGTCAAGGAGATCCTCTATCCCCTTTCCTATTCAATATTGTTGTTGACTGCTTGAGTAGAATGCTGATTCAGGATGAGAAAGCTGGTAATATAGAAGGCTTTTATGTGGGAGATCAACAGAAAGAGCTCTCCATCACTCATCTCCAATTCGCTGATGACACCATATTATTTTCATCAGCTGATCTTGTTAAGTTTGCCAATCTTATTGGCATTATCAAGTCAATTTGGGCTTAATATCAATATTAACAAGACTGAATTTTTTCCTATTGGGATGGATGATTTGGAATCTAATTCTCTTGCTCAACCTCACGGTTTCTCGGTTAAAGCATGGCCTGCAACGTATCTCGGCCTCCCCCTTGGTGGCAAACCGAAAACCTTGGATTTTTGGAATCTGGTGGTTGAAAAGATTGAGAAAAGATTACATTCTTGGAGCAGCAACAATCTATCTAAAGGTGGTAGGCTAACCTTAATTAATGCCACGTTGGCTAACATCCCTATATACTATTTTTCCTTATTTGAAGCCCCGGCCAAAGTGACATCCAAAATCGAAAAGCTATATAGAGATTACATTTGGAGGAGAAACAGGGGCACTTCTATTAGCCATCTAGTTCGGTGGAATTCAGTCAAAACTCCGATGGATGAGGGTGGGCTGGGGATTTTGGATATCAAATTAAAAAACAGAGCCCTACTTGCTAAATGGCATTGGCGATATGGTATTGAGGTTGAGGCACTTGGAGGATGATGCTGGTTCATAAGTACGGTGGAGAAATTGCTTTTAGAAAACATGAGAGATTTTCGCTTAGAGAAACCAAAGGTCACTGGAAAACCATTTCCAAATATGGCAACCTTATCAATGATAATATTATTCATAAGCTTGGTAGAGGAAATCAAATTTTATTCTGGTAGGAGGTTTGGAAGGATGGAAATGCTTTTTGTATTCGATTTCCCTTCATATATCAATTGGCTCTTTACAAAAATGTGAAAATCACCGAGATCATCAACCTAAATACGACTAGTTTGTTTCTACCCCTTACAAGAAATCTGAATGATGAAGAGGCTGACGAATGGGCTAGGCTCTGTTCTCTTATTGATCAGATTGAGCTTTCCAGCGAGGAGGATGCGTGGCTATGGTCCATGGAGGAATCAGGTGTTTTTACAACATGCTCCCTGTAGAAGAGTTTGTCATCTACTCATGAGAACAAAAAGAACAGAGATTTATACAGTAGATTGTGGAAAGGTCCCCAACCCAAGAAGGTGAAGTTCTTTATATGGGAACTTAGCAAAGATGCCATTAATACTAATGAAGTTATCCATAAAAAGTATGCTAGAAAAGCTCTGCAACCCTCTATCTGCATTATGTGCCAATCTCATTTCGAAACCCAGCAACATCTGATCATGGGCTGTAGAATCTCACCTGGAATTTGGGCACATATTCTATCTGTCTTTAATTGGACTACCCCTTTACCTAACAGAGCATCAAATTTAATTATGGGACACCCTTTCAGTGGAGATGTGGAAACCTTATGGCTCAACATTATTTATGCCCGTCTATGGATTATTTGGAGAGAACAAAATTGCAGACTCTTTACAGATGACCATAACTACAAGGACCACCAATCTTTAGTTGAATCTATTATTTACTTGGCCTTATTTTGGTGTTACTCTATCTCCCCCTTTTGTAACTATGACTTAACCACATTAATCTCTCAGTGGCATAGTTTTATATAATATCTCGATAGGATGTAACTTTTCAATCATCAATGAAAGTTTGTGTTTCCTATAAAAAAAAAAATCATACCAGATTCATGACAACTAAATATTGTAGGAACACTACAGGACTTGAACCGTTCTTTAAAATCCAAAGTCTATTTTTTTCATTTGCCTCAATGACCATTTCGAATCAAGTCCCTAACTTATGAATTAAGGAAATGGAGAAGAAGTGTAGTATCTTTGTCTTTAAATACTGAATCTGATGTCTGCGTGCACATTCTATAAGCTTGTTCAACTGTTAATTCAATTGTCTGTGCGGTCTTTTCCTGTTTTTAGCTTGATAAAATATTTGCAACTGGTTCTTCATTTACAGGATATTGGCAAATAGACAATCTGCAGCTCGGTCAAAAGAGAGGAAAGCTCGCTACATAATTGAGCTTGAGAGGAAAGTTCAAAGCCTTCAGACCGAAGCGACAACTCTTTCGGCACAACTCACATTGTACCAGGTTTTAAAATTTTCGCCAAGCTCATTTTTAGGCTCTTACAATGATGAATATCATATTATATACATAGAGAGTTTGAAACTATTAAGTACACATACGATATCATTGGGAAAAAGCAACTTTCTGCCCATTATTTGCTTTTACATTTCAGTGGGAACACTAGATGGGGTTGTTATTAGATTTTTCAGTGTTTCTTTTGTAGGAATGAGAGTACAAAAAAAAGCCAAGTGGATAAGAGTCATAAGACCATCTTCCTTCCAAATCTAGGAAGGGGATATGTTCACCCTGTAAATAAAGCTAGCGGAGAGAAAAAGAAAAATTTTCTGCACTAATCTTAAAAATACTGTTGCTTCTTAAAGTGGTTTTCTTATATGTGTTTGTGCATTTTTGTTTATTTATTTTTCTTAAAATGAACTAATAAATTTTGTTGGAAAAAAAAAACTTGAGAGTTGGATATTAGGCCTAGTGGTCAAGAGGGCTTGAAGAAGTGGTAATGAATTTGATCTATAGTGATCACCTACCTAATAATTCTTACCAGTTTTGTTGACAACCTAAATTTTCAATTTTGATTTAGTATATTGAGTATTTTTTTTTCTATTATTTTGGAAAAGTTACTTTTGGAATTGAGGGGAAAAGGAGGTAATGGAGCCTCCTTCATCTAGTGTTTTTAAAGAAAAACATATTCTTTTAAAATTAAATGTATTTTTCTTTTATCCGTTTAAGGAGAACTTTAATTTTTCTGACCAAATACTTGAGATACAAACTTTAAAATTTTTTAATTTTTTCTTCTAATTTATTGTAAAATTTATATTAGAATAACTTACCTATCATATAATATCAATAAGAATTCTATACCATGCCAATGTAAATAATAATAATAATTTCTTTCATTGTTTCTTTTAAGTAAGTTTGGTTATTCATTTTTTTTTTAAATGATAATAAAATAAGGTTTTTAATTATGATAATTATTTTTAATTTTTTTGAAGTAAATATATTTTTTTCCACTTAAAAAAAACATTGAAAATTTGAACATCAAATTTCTACAAATTATTTATTTATTTAAGTTTTTCCACTTAAAAAAATATTGATTGTTTCGGTCTATTCTCTAAAGTTTGGTTATTCATTAAAAAAAAAAAAAGATTTTTAAATTATTATGATTATTATTAATAATAATTTCATCTGGAGTAAACATAGATTTTCTTCACTTAAAAAACTATTGAAAAATTGAACATAAAAGCTCTACAAATTATTTATTTAGACTTTTCCACTACAAAAAAAACTTTTAATATCTAAGCCTTAATTGGACAACCGTTTGACCCTAGATTATCAAGAAAATTCATAGTAAAAGACTCTTAACAACATGTTTAATAAATGTACAACTTAACCTTTTTCTAGTTCAACAATTTGGAGTGGGAGATTTTAAACTCTTAGACCTCTCAAATCAAGAGTACACACCAATTACCGTTGAGCTCTCACTTTGGCTTGGCTTAGACATAAAGTCTTTGATCTTTATATCATTCTTTCTCAACTTTGAAATATGATTTTATTTTCTTTTATTGAACTTTTATTCCAAGCATGACAAATTTATTTTCTACTTAAAAGATAGGCAACAATTCATCGTGGAAACTTAGCTTAATTAAGGGGTGTAATTAACATCTTTCACTAGTTGAGTTTTTATTTTATTATTATTTCTAAAGATTTGTGGCTAGATGGTGACTATTTTTGTGAGTATTGGTTCTTAGCTCTATATGATGTTTTTTAGTTCGGTCTGAGCATTTTTAATGTTGGAGTCTACATTATTTAGCTATTTTATGGGATCTTTCAACGATTTGGTGGATGCAGTTATTTGGGCTATCTGGTTGACCTTTACTAGAGAACCACTAGGGTTTCTAGGTTGTGTACACTTTGCAATTATTCCTCGTTTAGAAAGTGTAAATTTAAAATACTTTCCAGGGTCTAGGTAAAGGCTTGACTCTTAAGATGTTTAGAGTTGCCCTCTGAGATCTAGGGTGAAAAACTTAAATTTATAACTTTTATTATCTCCTATAGCTGATCTTAGGGTGGGTGAATCTTCCACAATAAGAGTTTGGCTCTCTCGTCATTTTGTATGTACTTGTATTCTTTCATTTTCTTTTTGGTTTTGAGGTGGAACCTCATATCTCTTTTATAAAGGTGTTGAAGAATTCTCACATTTCTAATGTGGGACAATTGCCACATGTGAGTATCTCCAACATGCCCCCTCAAGATGGCGTCATATAGGGAAGACCATCTTGAAATGGATCCAATATTTTGTGGACTGAAATACCCGTTTGGCTTACATTTTGCTAGGGTCGGATCCAAACTTTTGGGATCAAATACCCGCTAAGCTTATGCCTGCTTGGGTGGGGTCTACACCCGCCTTAGAATTCAAAGCATTTTGGATTGGATCAGAATTTAGGGGACCAATAATCCACATGGAACTCTAGTACCATATTAGAGAATATGAGGTTCCACCTCAAAATCAATTAGTTATGGGGGAGTAACTCGTATCTCTTATAAAGATGTTGAAGAATCTTCACCTTTCCAATGTGGGACAATTGCCACATGGTGAGTATCTCCAACATCAATTTACTCATTGACTTATAAGTTATAAAAAAGTGAAAAGAAAAAACAATAAAAGCTTTTGTTTCCAAAATAAAACCGGCCGGAGCAGATAGTTTAAAACTTCCCGAATGCCCTGTTGACATTATTGTTTTTGCTTTTCATGAAAAAGCAACAGACAAAAGTTTTCACATGATGAGTAAACTTTTTTTTTTTCTAAATTTTTTTAAAAAAAGTGATGGTAGAGATTCAGAGGAGATAATGATGGAGACTTCCCTTCTTTCTTATGGAAAGAGAACAAATGAGAATAGGTTTAAAGGTTATGTTGGATAGAAAAAGTTTAGAAGGTGGTTAGACCAAGGTATTATTGGTGAGTGAGTGCACAATTAGAAGTTCCCAAAAGAGTCCTTCATCACATCACTTCTTCTTTCCTTGTTTTTTTTTTTGTTTAATTTTTAAATATATTTAATTTTTTTTTTCGAAGTGTGGGCTTACTTTTTGTTTCTTATCCAAAAAAAAAGTTTGGTCTTACTTTCTCCGTAAAGAATACCAAAATCTACCTACATTGTTGTTTTCCTTCCTCAATCTCACCTTCCAATTGTATCATTTCTTCATCCAACAATCAACAAATAATCACCTCACGAACTCTTCTTAAGAAGGGTTAATACTTTTTCTGAACAAGAAACAACACTTTTCATAAATATATATGTAAAGACTAAGAGGCTATTGCTCGAGGAAACAAGTTCTACGAGGAAGCTGGAAAAAAAAAAAAGCAATAAAAGACCAAAAGAAAAAGCAACCCAAATAAAGAAGCTAAATGAAAAACATCCAAAGAAAATCAAGAAAAAAGATCAGATATTAGAACAACAGAAAACAGAGGACTGCTTGCAGCCAAAAAAACCAGTCGAAGCCAAGGAAAACATCATCATGGAGCCAAAAGTCTGAGAAGGGTTTATGCTGAAAAAGATAATAATGATTACTTTTCTTACATATATATAGAAGAAACAAACTCTTTTATCCGTTGTTACTTATTGAATTGGAAATATAGGGGACTTTATGTCCAACCTATCTAAGGAACAAGAGTGATGACATGAATGTTGTCAAAATCAGAACAAGCTAAGCATTACAAAATTCTTTTATTTTTTTTTGGATTCTAACTTCATGCTCAACTTCCCATTTTGCTAACTTTCAGATTTATTGGATAGCATATTACAGCTTTGAGCTAATCGTAGTTCTCCAAGTTGTTTTCTATTTATCTAATCGATGCAACTTTTCTTGTTACTTTTGAAATTCTTGCCTAAAACTACAAGAGATTTTTTTTTTTTTTTTTTTTTTAATGTTTTGAAGCCTTTTTCTAATATGTTTCCCATTCAAAAGAAAATGAAGTAAAAGATTCTTACTTGTTTCCCTTCGATCATTTCATTTTTTCATGTTCTTTCTATCAGAGAGATACCACTGGACTTTCAACTGAAAATGCAGAGCTCAAAATTCGCTTACAAGCTATGGAACAACAAGCTGATTTACGTGATGGTATGCATCCACTTATGCCCTGTCTATGTATTATTAACAACCCGACCCTCTTTGTATAGCTTTTAGGCGTCCATGAATACTATGATATCCACTTGTTCACATTTGCTATCAGTATTCCTTTTACATAAGTGTGATGTCCAATTGGGGTCTGATTTAAATTCACCTACTTAGATGCTCCCTAATCTATATTTGGATGATTTAGATTAGATGTTTGAGTTTAAGAGCTATTGATGTCTACATGTGCACAATAATTTGGTCACGCTGATAGCATCTTCACCTTAGGTAACAGAAGAAAGTCTTGCCCTTGGGGCCAGCTTTTATTGTTCATTATTGTGCTATTTTTCCTTTATGGTTGAACGAAAAATAATGTGATGAATTTAATTGGCGACATTTCGTAAAATCAGCTCTTAATGATGCATTGAAAAAGGAGGTCGAGCGGTTCAAGATCGCGACTGGAGAAGTAATGACAGCTACAGATTCGTACAACTTTGGAATGCCTCAAGTTGCATATCCCCAATCTTGCTTTCCGCACCAACCACAACCCGGGCAACACAATATGCAGAGGATAAATATGACACAAGTTCATCCATTCCATTCTAATTTACCGAACCTGCATCAGGCTATGTTTGTTGCATCCCACCAGCCACAAGCCTTGACGGAAATGTTTCACCAGGATCCTATTAGCAGATTGCAGGGTCTCGATATCGGTAGCAGAGGCGTAGAATTAAAGCTAGAAAACTCCATATCAATCAGTGAAAGTAGCAGCGCATTTTAATCCAATTTTTTTGGCAACCTGTGCATTGACCTACTCGTAGTTAAAAAGGTGGCTTGTTCATAGATTGACCATGTTGACAGAATTTATTCCAAATTTGTATGTCGTTCGTTTGTTCATTAAATTATCGTCTTCGGCGTACTCGACGGGATAGATGAATACACTCTTGTGATAGAGAATCTTTCTCTTGGCTGGAATTCTGTTTCATAGTCTCATTTACTGTCATTCAAAACGTTGGTCTTTTTTTGGGGGGTAAAGAAAATTCTTTCACATCACCAACTCTGTCATTCAAGCTTTTATTATTATTTCACTTTTTGCTTAAACTGTTCTTCATTCTTTAGTATCCAAACTCATAGCTTGGTCCCAAGTTGCAGCTATAGATTTTGTTTGAATACTCTAAGATCTTGAGAGTGAGAGTGAGAGTGACCATTCTGGTTTTTTCTGAAATGAAAGCTAAAACTATGATTATGATGTTGATCATTTTGCTTTCTATGCTTTTTTTTTTTGGTGTGTTCTAGTATAACTGGTAGGTGGGCCAAGCAAAATAACTAATTTGTCTACATTTCAAGGATCATGGGGTCCATCATGGGGCAGCCATTAAAGGGCACATGGTAGGGCAGCAATCAAACAGCCCTTAAATCTGCATCCAAGGGAAAAGCTCATGTGACCTACATTTGTAGCTGCTATTCTTAGGCCCATTTTAATAGTGGCTATTTCTTGACAATGACAATTTTAAGGGTGAGTTTTGGAGTAACTTTTGAATAGAAAAAACCAAAGTTTTAAGAGATAAAATACACTTTTTTCTTTCTTTCTTTTGTTCTTCTATGATGTTGAGTTATATGGCTAAAAGTGCTCTCTGAAATTTAATTTTGGATGTATTTGAACATTCTTTCTTGAGAAATTTTTTATTTTTATTGAAATTACGTTTTTGTTCTATGATGTTGAGTATTAGGGTTGAAAGTGATTTTCAAAACTTAATTTTGGACGTGTTTGGAAATTCTTTCTGAAGAGAGTATTTTTTTTTATTAAAAAAAGCAGTATCTCTTCATTGATTGTTTGAAAGGTACCTTTCAAGGGTTTTTGTTTTGTTTTATTTTTTTAAGTGTTTTTTCATTTAAAAAAAAAAAATCTAAATTAATGGAAAGCACTCTCGAACATGTTATTAAATTGAATTATTATTATTTTTTTTTTTTGTAAAGTTACTTAAAAACATTGCTTTAGGAGGTGTTTCTTTGACATATTTAAGTAGGATTTAACTTAAGGAGTTACATTAAAGAGTTATGTTGAGTAGTTAAAAATTGAGAATTGCGCCAAAAATTCGTTTTGATGTAGTTTTTGTATAGATGAGTTAGAGTTAAAATCTTGTTTGGTTGTAGATTTAAAATAAGTAATTATTTTTAGTAGTTAAAAAAGAAATGATTAAAAATGAATTATTTTGATTAATTTGAAATGAAGGATTAAAAATGAATGGTTAGAAATGATTGAGTAGTTATTTATAAATGAATGACTAAAAATGAATGGTTAGAAATGAGAGTTATTTTTAAAGTAAAAATGAGGAGGAATTAGTAAAAATCCGTTGGATGTAAGTTTTTTATGAGAAGTTAATAAATTCTAAAATTAAATCCTACCTAAATATGTCAAACAAATGGCCCCTTATCCAAACAAACTTGAAAGTAGTTTTGAAACTATTTTATTGCTTTGAAATAAAATACACTACCAATACTATTAAACTAAACATAACTAATTTTGTTTTCTTGTTTGATGACCATCTTTTTTTTCTTTTTTTCTTTCCTGCAATTAAGAGATTTAATGAAAATATTAAAATGTTGTTTTTTTTCTTCAGAATTTCTATTATTTAGATTACATAATGGAAAACAATTTTCATAAACCCATCGGTTAATTCACTGACTTTAGTAAAATCTGAAAGCATAAAACAAAATCTAGATGCCTACCAAACAAGCCTCAAATATATTTTTTTAATTAATATTTTAAAACTTAAAACAATAGTTTGTGATATATTGTAGAACAATATAAATTAGGTTAAAAACTTGGTCATGGTCAACTTATTTACTATCCAAAATTTAAAACATGTAATTCTATCTCAAAAATTTTAATTATGTGTTTAGTAGGTTGTAATCATTAAACTCCATTAACTTAAAGGCTTATATGACACTATGATCTCTCATAGTTTAGATAGTGGAAGTACGACATAGCAACAATCGAATGCTTGCGAAAAAAATTAATTTTAATTATACATATTTACAGTTCAACCGAGTCTTTAAAATTTATAATTTAACCTTAAAATTAATTGGTAAAACACTTGATAATTAACCAAAAAGAACTTTTGAGATTATGAAAAGAGCATTCTGGAACAAGCCATAAATGGATGTGTGCCAAATAGTCACATTCATATGTTGATTTTAATTTGGTCTCTTGCATTTAACTTGTAAACATTTTGTACAATTGAAGGCCACAACTCTTTTCTTTTCATCCATTCATTTTCCAAACATATCTACGTGCCCTTTTAATACCTTAGCTTTTTTCTACATTTTTTCTTACATTTTTCATTGAATTATAAAATTTAATCTCCATTTTATTTCCAACACTATATAACGACGTGACATTAATAGTAGATATGTTAGCGGACAATCGTACAAACTTGGGGTGTTCAAACACCTCGAATAACTTGAACCAACCCAACCCAATTTGATGGGTTGGGTTGAGTTCAAAATCATGAAATATTTATGGGTTGAGTTAAGTTAAGAGTTGACCTAAAATTAACCCAACCCAACCTGACCAACCCGAAATTATTATTTAATTTAAAAATATATATTTTTAATTATAACATAATTATTTATGCCTATATTTGTTTTATTTAATTATTATTGTTAGAATTTTTATTTCCCATATTCTTTAATATTTTTCAAATCTTTATAATTTATATATTATGATAAAATATATAGTCAAATTATGTAAAATGTCTTTGTTGGTTTTAATTATATATTTGTTTTATGGAGGTCGAATTATGTCATCTAATTTTTTTGTTTTGATTATCTATTTGTTTTATGTTTTATAGTTGGAATCTTTTATATGAACCATGATTATATATTTATATTCATTTCATTACCTTGATTGAAGATTGTATTTTTTTATGTATAATGTAGGAATAATTTAATAAAAAGATATTTATAATTTATAATTTATTATTGGATCCGATGATCCAACCCAATCCAACCCGAAAATATAAGGGTTGGGTTGGATTGTATCTTTAATTGGGTTGGTTTGGGTTGAAAAAATGATCAACCCAAAAATTTGGGTTGGGTTGAAAACCCCCTCAACCCAACCCATGTTCACCCCTAGTACAAACTAATGAACATATTGTTACGTCAACTTTTAGTTAATGACATTATTAATAAAAATGGAATTGAAGTATAATCCCATAGTTGAGGAAGATAATTACAAATTTAGGTTAAGGAATTTTCCATGAATAACTTTTTATAAGAAATTCGTGCATGACAAAAAATTTGAGGTAAAAAGACAATTAGTGCGGCAAATAATCTTCCATAATGAGTATCACAAATAATCTTCAGTCAAATCACACGATAATCTTCAACTAAAAGACGATAAATGATATAATTGGAATATGAAAAGCCCCAAATACTGTTATTAATGAAATATTTCTTTAAAAAATGTTATAATTGAAATAGATAATTAAAAAGTTGCCACTTACAACAAATTTTCTTTAAATTTAAAAAAAAAAAAAAAAAAAAAATCAAAATTTTCCCCTATCTTTTGTTGTTTGATTTTCCCATAATCTTTTAATCGAATTGTACTATAGGCTTAGACAAATGCAATCATTTTTTTAATCTTAGGTCTATCTTGTGCTTCATTCACAAACTCGTTTTAAAGAAAAAATTATAATGAAAATCTCTCGAAGTTCGCTATTTTTTAATTATTGTTATTATTATTTTTAAATGAAAATCAAATCTATTTGTACAAAATTAAGCTCGTGTAATGCACAGAATTAATGAATAAATCTTTTAAAACTCAAAATTTTAATGAGAATTGATCTCTGCCTTTATTTTTTAAATTCAAAATTTAGTGATTGTGCGTGAAAATGTTTTTTTTTTTTTTTTTTTTTTTTTTTTCAATCAAACTAATTAAAAGGTAATTTAAGTTAAATTACAAATTTCATCCCCACAAAACAAATTTTTTCTCTTAATTTTAAAAATTAAAATATAATTCTTATAACTAGACAAGACTTTATAAATAGTCTGTATTTTTATTATTCACGTGACAATTATACGTATTTCATTTGTCCATGAAAAACCATGACTCTTTTTATGAAATTTTATCGCAATTATACTGAGATTAAAATGTAACAAGTTAAATCCTAACTTTCTTTAGATCATGAGGATAAAATTGGCAATTTGACTTAAAATTACAACACTTTATTCAAGTTGTAGACAAATGGGGTCTCAGTTTACCATATTTAAGAAGAATTGAGCTTAAGTAATTATATCGAGAAGTTATTTTGAGTAATTAAAAATTAAAAATTAAAAATTGTATTAAAAAACTCGTTTGGATGTGATTTTTTTGTAGAAGAGTTAAAGTCAAAACTTTGTTTAGATGTAGATTTAAAATGAGTAGTTATTTTGAGTAGTTAAAAGGAAATGATTAAAAATAAGCAGTTAAAAATGAGTTATTTTGATTGATTGGAAATGAATGATTAAAAATGAATGGTCAGAAATAATTGAGTAGTTATAAATGAATAATTAAAAATAAATGATTGAAAATGATGACTTATTTTTAAAAGTAAAAAGGAGCACGAGTTAACACAAACTCGTTTGAATGTAAACTTTCGAAGAAGAATTAATAAATTCTTCAACTACATTTTCTTTAAATATGATAAACAAACAGCCTTGCTCAACATTAAAAACACGATTTCCAGAAATAAAAGCTTATTTATTAAATATCTCACAATTATTTTATAATAAAAAAGTGGTAGTCTTACAAATATTTATAAAATATATGTATTTCTTTTATATTGTCAATTGAGTTTGATGTAAAATTTTATATTCTCTAGTATTATTATTATTATTATTATTATTATTATTAATGTCAATATATATAAAGTTCATTGAATTCTCCAATCGATCTTTTTAGGGTGAAGGGTCACATCCAACAATCTTAACAGTCTCTCTTTGTTACTATCAACTTTTTTTTTTTTTTTTTTTTAATTTTATTCTAAAAGAAACTGTTTTTTTTTTTTTTTTTTGTTAATAGTGAACAATGGTCAATTAACAATTTGTGCATCTCTGATTGATTATAAAATCGAAATTTACATCTTAACTATTGTTAAGTTAAAAAAGACTATTTGACAAACTTTTATATGGAATCATATGTTATAATTATATAAATTATTGACTTTTAATATGATTTTAAATACTGACTTAATTAACAATGTGTCAAAGTTTTTTTAAAAAATTATTTAACAATATTTAAGAAAATGAAAATTCAAATATGTAACTTCCTATTAAATACATGTAACCTATAAATTTTTTTTAAGTTTTAAGTTTTTATTGCTATTAATTATTACAGTTTGTTCAAATATTATAGCTAATTTTAAGTTTTACAAGATGTTGAACTTTTTAGACAATACAACTTTTTGACATTGAAAATTGTTTAAATTGGTTAAACAATATTTTTTTTTTTAAGGAAATGACTTTAAATTTTAAATATAACATTTTTATTTAAAATAACTTGATCTCTTTACTTATTATTTGTTAGAATAAAGTTTATCATATGTCTCGGATATTTTCAAGAAAAATGCCCTAATTTAACGATATAGTGTGTTTTCATAATTAAAGATTCATGTTTTCAAATTTCATCTCTATTATTGTTAAACTATGATAATATATATGTGCCACGTTCCATTTTTGTTTCAACAACAAAAATAATATTAGTGGAAATTCATTTTCAAAAAGTTGATTTATATACATGAAAATAATAAAACTTTAAAGAGGCTATTTCTACACATTTTCTTTGCAACTGACAAAACAAAACAAAACAAAACAAAAAGATATATGGAAGTTTGATTGAAGAAAAAGCAAAAACCATTACAAAGTTTATAAAGAGACAAAGTCTAAGATTTTGTTTTAAGAAAAATCTCTGCGAGACACTTCAAAATAAGTGACAAATTAAATTATTGACTCAAAAAAGAAAAAAAAAAAAGGGGGAAATATAATGGCCAAGCCAAGCATATAACTTCAAGTTTGAATTATTAACCTTTTTTATTTTTTGGAAAGCTGAATTATTAAGCAAATCTCATCAATACAAAACTTTTCTTTGAACATTTTTTCATTCGATAAAGAAACTGTTGCAACTAAACTCTATGGTAATATAACTCTATTAGCAATTAAGTTTAATCAGAAAATAATTGCAACCTCTGCGATTTAATTTTTAACTAACTTTTATTATTATTATTCAACAATATTTGGAGATTGAGAATTCAAACTTATAATTTTATAGTTATTAAGTTGTACAAGATACATCTGCTCTTGTTAGCACAAATCCTATAATTTAATTGAAAAGTTTGGTTCTAAAATAACATTTTTAGTTTGTGAGTGTTTGTATAATTTGAAATTGTAACAACATAATTCGTATAATATCATGGTTTAAGAGCGTTGATTTGAAATTTAAATTTTGAAGTGCAATATACTGTTAGGATCACAATTCAAAAAAAGCGATGACTTCATAACAATATATAAAAAAAAGTAAACTATTCATTTCATCATTTATCACGAAAAAATGTCGGTCACTTCGAATCAATAACCTCAATATTGATTTGAATCTTAGCATTTTTATTGGAAACTATGATGAAACCTCCGGTTACTAATTAGTATGTAAATAGCTATTTCAAATCTTGAGAATAAGTGTACTTTAATCATATATATATTTTTTATCGATAAATTTTAAATTGATAAAAAAAAATGCATGGTCAAAATGCACTTAATCTCAAATAAGTGTCATAGTATAAATCCATTGATTAGAATGTCATGAGTTTAAATAATTGTTGTAATTTTTTAAAAATAAATCACAAATAAACGACACCTTTATTGCTACTCTCACATAATTTTAAAAAATAATAATAATCTTAGTTCTTTTTAATCTAGACTAAAAAAACTGATCTAAGAGAGTTTCAACTTTTTAGCTGAAGATCGAGGTGTATTCATGTCAATTATACCTTCGAAATTGTTTATTTTAACTCTTCATCTTTGAAATTAATTTAAAAACAACTTGAATTTTTTTCTCCTGCTAAATTCATGGATAGAATTAAATGATGTGTTTATATGATTACTTATGTGAACATCCGTTGAAAAATGGATAAGAACTTAATTAAAAAGTTAATTTTCTTCGCTGAATTTATTTATAATTCATGGGAAGTACAAACCCAACATGTTTATTTTATGGGAACCGACACATACATATGGTATTTGTTTTATTCAATAATATTATTTCCATTTTTTTACTTTTTGTTTAATTTTTTTTTTTTTTTAAATAACAACTTTTTCCTTTTTAGTTTTAATTATATGAAACGAGTCAGAGTGATCGGTGCATTAATTAAGGTCTGGCGAAAAGAAACAAGTCAAGAGTTCTTATGGATTACGCAAAGATAATAACATTTTAAAAAATTGTATCGAAGTTCTTAAATTGTATTTTATTGTTTATTAGTTGACGGTACAAAATATAGTTTAAAATCAAGATGGTAGAAGCATGATTTTTAAAATTTCAATCGAATCTTGAAAACGAAAATTGTGTTAGGAGCATCCATTTGATTATGATCAATGATATTTGAGTGGCACACTATTATAATCGAAATTATGAGAAATAGTATGTAAATGATAGTTTATAGTAATAAAAATTATGCTTTTTTTTTTATCCTCTTAAAAATAATTTGAATTATCGAATGAGTCGCAATTAATTATCATGTTAACTTATTTCAATTCTATAGTTACAAATTTGAATCTATAAATCATTATTTGACTCTCATATTATTTAAGAGCATGTTTTCTATGTAGAAATTGTAGTAAAAATAATTGAATTTACTTTTTAAAAATAAAATTTTTTGTTAGACTTGAAATTAATATTTAATAAGAATTCATTAACATTCTTTTTAACAAGTAAGGTTTTTTCTTATTTTTTATATCTTGTGTATTAGTATAGTTATATAAAGTTTAAATAAATTGACACATAAATTTAGGTAACTATCAATTATAATAAATGATGGGACAAACATATGTTGTGTTATTATAACCAATACGACTGTTGTATGGGGACCTATTCAAAAAAATCTAGAGAGTCATCAATAACAAATTTTATACCTTTTAAAGTATTAGATTTCAAAATTGAGAGAGGCCACTGGATCTTTGATTCAACTATGTTTTTTAGCCATTTTCTAATAGACAAACTCTCCAAGAACTTAACTGATCATAAATTCTTCATCTTTGACTTCCATCCACACAACTGAGTGCATTTTTCAATCACGAACTATCTAGCCAAATCCTACATTTTTTTCATCAATAGATGTGAGAGATATCAACATTCGGCTTCCAACATCTTTCGAGTGGAGCCTTTCGTTTTTCCTTCGCAACTGCACTTTTTTTTTTTTTTTTTTTAATTTTTCCTTTGTAATTGTTGAAGCATCAAATAATGTAAATTATCGGTAATTATTATTATAATTATTGACTATCTATTTATTAATCTTTCAGATTGAAGCTTATCTTTATGATTTTCACTTAAACTTTCGATTTGTTTAGTATTGTTTGACAACATTTCTCAAAGCGTTTTGTATTATGATCAACTATATTTAGCATTTTCTACCCTTGCATTCAATAAAAAATTAAATTAAATTAAATTAAATAAAAGGGAAAAAGTGGGGAAATCCCAAAAAAGAAGTTCCAATTTTGTCTTGGTTCCCTCCATGATCCAAATCAATTCCCTTTAACTTTTTCTATTTACAAATTGATTTGGCTCTCAAAGAGGAATGATTTTATTTATTTTGGATAATTCAAAGAGCAAACATAAGTGAATAAGAAGATAAGTCAAGGAGAAGGCTTACTCCATAGTGCATACAATCAGTACAAAATCACGAAAATCAACCGATTTCCCATTTTCTTCACTTTACATTTATTATGTTAAATTACTTTGTTCAGAATATTTTTTAATGTTAGTAAGTATTCACACAAGCTTCTAGCATCTTAATTCTTTTATATTTAATTTACTATTATCTTATCTTTTTTAAAAGAAACAAATTATTTTATGTTATTGTATTTTGAAAAATATTTTATTTATTTATATCTTCTTTTATCATTACCAAAATTAATATAGCTTACTTTAACTAACATTCTAAATATATGTAGTTTAGTTTTTCAATCTTTTTTGTTTTTTTAAGTTTCCTATGACAACCTACTAAAAAACAAATATTGACTTGATAACCCAGTTCTCCCAAGTAGAGAGGTCAATTTTCTTGTGGTAATTTGTAGTATGAACAATCTTCGTTTGGGCGGAAAATGAAGGAATATAAATAGAGAGAATTTTTTTTTTTCAAAAGTTAAATGGAGACGAGGAAGGAAAATACATTCTCGATCTTCATTTTCTTGACCCGTGCCTCGTTTACATTTTTATTTTCTTTATTTTACCAATTTAACTTTTAGATAGATTTTTTTTTGTAGAAATATTTATTTAAATACATATATTTTTTAATAACTAACGAAAATTTAAGATTAGAAAGAAAAAAAAAATTAATAAATGAGCCCTCAAGCGAACACTAATATAGTATTTATTTGAAAACCATCACAATAAATTAAATCAATTATGACAGTTATAAAGTGTAAGAAGGAAAAGAAAATCTATTAATGACAAGTCTATCACAATAAATTGTTATCATCAGTAGGAAAAACAATAAGGAAAGTACGGCAACTTTTAAAAATATTTTATTCTTAACAAAATATTTAATTTTTATTATTTTCAATCAATTTCATTTAATTAATTTTAATCTAGTTAATTTGATTAAATTCATTTATTTTACCTGATTGAAAACTTTTAATTTTATCCGATTGAA
This sequence comes from Sechiopsis laciniata, assembly GCA_037833695.1. NCBI lineage: Eukaryota > Viridiplantae > Streptophyta > Magnoliopsida > Cucurbitales > Cucurbitaceae > Sechiopsis > Sechiopsis laciniata. The sequence continues at coordinate 22,573 of JBBMKA010032583.1, forward strand.
ACTATTTATTTTGTACTCATCAATTTATGAATATCTAACTTTTTCTACAATTTTGATATTCACATAATTTTTATTTATTTATTATCATTAATGAAAAATCTCCTAATAATATAGGTTAGCCGATCTACTAATGTCAAATATGTTTATTTTCGTCAAGAGTAAGTTATTGATTTTTCATACTATAAAATGATAATATGAAAACATTATTCAATCACTCACCTTGAATAAAGTTTTGTTAAAGTTAGATGTTAAATAAATAAAAATTCTTAGGTTTAGTCCATATGATTTACAGAAAATTAAACCTTATTTTTTATGGTTCAAAAATTAGAATTTAGTGTTTCGCGTTTGAAGAAAGTTTGAAGAATTTAGTTTATATGGTTTTATAAAACCTAAAATATAATCTTTATCATAGATAATTCCTGACGTATTAGCTACATGGAAACTCACTATTCATTCATAAATTATATACTTTTTTTGTTAAATCATCTACTTAACTCATAATTTTATTATTGACACACGAATAACTAATTTTTAAATACTTAATTCACTTAATTATTGGAAACAACGATGATTATTTTTTAAATTTTATCAAACTATAGAAATTAAATTACAGTTTTTAAAATCATATAAGTTAAATTCTATATTTTTCCAAATCACAAGAACTAAATTCTAATTTATTTATTTTTTTAATTATGAGAACTCAACTTTAACTTTCTTCCAACTATATACTAAATTTATATTTTAATATAAAAACATTTGTGTCATTTTTTTTCTGGAATGTTTAAGTTCGGACGAGTTTCAACATTCAACTATCAAAAAGAGAACTAAAATTAACATTTTTAGAGGGATATGACTTTAAAAGGAGAACTAAATTTAACATTTTTAAAGCGTATATATATACATATATATTTTATCAAACAAGAATATCAATTACCATAGATGGACCACTTTTCTTTTTTCTTCTTCTTTTTTTTTTTTAATAATTTTTTTTAAAGAGAACTAAATATTCTAACCACTTGTTCACTTTGTACTCTTACGTGGGTACGAATCTATTTGTTATTTTCAACTTCAACATTACATTAAATGGGGGGACGAATTGACAACTAAACATACTAAAAAATTATTTAAAATAAATATGTTCAGAAAATAAATAAAATATTTTGACCGCTAGCAATACTTACGGTATTATTCACGTAACATTTTTTTAGTTGGTCATATGCTAACACTTTAAGATTGTTTAAAAAAAAAAAAACCACTTTAAGATTGTATGCATGTATATATATATGTGTGTGTGTGTGTGTTTGTGTGTAATTTTAATTGCCTGAAATTACTTGATGTGAGATACATACTGTTCTTCTTTTTGTATTGAGAGTTTTTATTGGGATTTTTTTTTTTTTTTTTTTTTTTTTTTTTTTTTTTTTTGGTTGGTTGATTG
>JBBMKA010032594.1:0-24003 GCA_037833695.1 Sechiopsis laciniata
TATATATGAAATCAAACTAAAAATATTTTTAATTTTGTATCAAAAAATATATATAAAATTTAAGTTGCAAATGTCGAAATTGTGTATTTACCATAGTCAGAATAAATTGGTTAAAATTTAATTTTAACCTTTTAATTTGGATATTTAGTTCACACAATATTTCGACTATTAAACATCATAACTGTTGAATTAATTTTCTTAGAGATATTTTTTTACAATAATTAAAGCCGAAGATTTGAATCGACATACTTATGCTGAAGAATGGTTGATGTTATTTTGTATTTAAAAAAAAAAAAAAAGAGAGAGATTTTGAAGATTTAGCCAAAATTAGCAAAAATATTAAATATTTAGCCAAGTTTCATATAAACGGTATTGATATTCAACCATTTAAATTATTAAAAAAATATTAAATAGTTGATTACCTTCATACCCATTAAACACATTTTATTAAATTAATTTGGAGAGAAAAAATCTTCATTAAAGTCATCCGATTAAATTAAATTGGAGGGAGAAAATCCAATTGATTGATGTGATTTACTCCCCATTTCCATTAACGATCAAAATTCCTAAATCTCCTTAAACCAAAAAATGTAACGACTGAAATACCAAAATTGAAGTTTATTCCATAAAATTGTTTGTTCTTTCTCTTTTTGCCTCCTACATGTAATAATCTATATTTATTTATTTTTAATTTTTTTACTGATGCATGTCTAGTATTTCTTCGGTATTTCACTAGTATGTTGAATGTTTTGATATTCAACCATATTATGACTATATTAGTACTGTGAAATAAGTATATTATGTTTATATAATAATTATACTTAACACATTTGTAATATTGTACTTGATGAATGTAGGCATTTCTTAGTTTTATTAAGCTTATACACTAGTATTTTATAATACCGTTGATTTGTACGATCAATATTATATGTAATACTTAACCAATACGTTTGTAAAATTATGTAATTATTTTAAAATTTGAAATTCTTTTGAATGTTATTGTTTGGTATTAATTTAGTGTGTCTGAATGAATGTAATATAATACTCTTATAATACATTTCTTGAACGAAAAATAAACTTAATATAAGTAGTCTTTTCAATGTGTATTATATAATAGCACATTAATATGTGGGTAGGGTATAATACCGCAGATGTGAATCAATCTTCGTTTAACTGTTGCAAAATTGAGGAAAAAAAATGGTAAGGCATGAAATATTAAGCTCGACGACTTTTTAAAGAAGGGAGAATTGTGAATGGTTGTGTGTTTTTCGTTCAACAGGTGCAAAATCGAAGAGAAAACACAATACATTTTAATAAGAATATATATCAGTGATCGAAATTGATGTCGACAAAAGAAAATGTGAGATAAAAAAGGAATTTTACACATGACAGTGTCAATTTTAAGAGATTGTGGACATTAATTAAGAAATATAGTTTTAAATAAAAATAAAATAAATAGAAAACTACAAAAATGGAAACTATAAAACATGGAATTCATGGAGGGTATGTTGGGAATAATTTAAAATTAATTTTTTAATTAAAAAAAAATTAATTTACAAATATTTTGAAATTTGGATAATTTTGTAATAAGTTTCTAGATTTGAATATCCATTGCAATTACTAAAAAAGAAACTTTACTCACACTTTTTTCACTTATGTTTTTTTGTATTAAAGGTAGATTCATAGTTATTTTGAAGCGCCCAAGCAGCCAAACTAGGCTTGACACATTGGTTTTTGTCTAAATTTGATAATTTCTCAAATTTGAGAAAACTTACTAGATTAATCAAATTCATAAAATAATTATAAATATGGTTAATTTTAAAAAAATTAAAAAATCATAGTCATATACTAATAATATTACACAATATTAAAAATGAATAATATTATAATAATACACAATATTGTATTAATACCATATAATACTATATGAATAATATACAATTATGTATTAAGAATGCAAAATATTGTATCGATAATAAATAAGATTATAATAATGAATATTAATATTAATTTTATACCGATGTCCAAATGTTAAGGATATAAATAAATAAAAAATTAAAAAAAAAAATTAAAATTTAAGTTTTTGGACCATCCAAATAGAGAAACAAAGCATTTAATAGTCAAAGAGTAGAAGTGTCTAGAGTGTTTTTCATGTGTTGCAATTTAACATAAATTAAACAAACCATTTTATTACTCAAAGGGTAGAAGTGTCTTAGAGTGTTTTTCATGTGTGCAATTTTCAAAATGTTAATCTGACCTATCATTATTCATACATATGGTTTGAATTGGCCATAACATCTTTTCAAACTCTTCACGTGCCTCTCATTTACTTTTTTTATATGAAAAACTCAACAATATATATATATATTTATTTATTTATTTATTTACAAATTTATTTAATGAATTTATTTTACTTATTCTTTTATAGTTAAAATATCATTTTGATTTTTGGATTTTAAAGTTTTTACTCGTCCATAAATTTTTAAATTTCCACTTTAGTTTCTTGATTTTGAAGGAATGTTTGAATGAATAGTTGATGAGAAATTAATACAAGAAATATAATTTGTATGTGATTGTTCGTAGAAAAATTGATGGAAACTTTTATTATTTGTGAATGAAGTCATATTTATTAGTTTTAATAAAAAAAAATAATATCTTTTTATTTGTCTATTACTTAAAATTTCAAATATTATATTTATACTTGAATCTTCTTTAGTAATATATATATATATATACATATATATATATATATACATATATATATATATATATATTATATTTTGTATCTTAAAGAATTACTTGAAAACTTTGCAATTATTTGTTTTTTATGACAACCATTGAATTAATGAAAGAAAATTTGTGTAATACTAAGTTCAAATCTAAATTATTTATCTAATTAGTATAGGCTCTCTACTAAATATACTAATAATCTATTTAATTAATTAATATTACTCATATATACAATATTTTTCTTCTTTTGAGTTTGATTAGTACAACCGAGCCAATAATTTGGACAATATAAGAATCGATCCAACCTAAAATAAATTATAATTTAATTCTACTTCAAAAGATAGAAACACAACCCAACCCTATAATTTTGATCAAATCGTCTGAAGTGCTCCCATGATGGTTTATTATACACCCTTGACATGAACTTTTTGTACAAACTATAGTGCCTAGCTATTCTCACAAAAAAAAAAAAAAAACTACAGTGCCTAGCTTTAATCTAATAAAATAAAATAAAAATTACTACCGGAATCAAAATTTTAATTTAATCTAATTTTCAACTAACCATTATAAAAAGATTAAGAAAAAAATTACATCTCGCTCCTTTCCTTCTTTATTCTCCGATCATGCCTAGGTGGTAATCATCATTGTCACTCGGCAAAATCTTCGGGAGAGGGAATTGATCCTATGGATACGACAGAGAAGAAGTCGGTCATCTTGATTAAGATGATTTTATCTCATTGGATATTCCAATAAAAAAGGCAGTTGTCGCTACTGGACAACGTCCTTGAAATTGTGATTTAGTTTGCCAACACGAGTAGCAGCTTATGGTATCAATTAAACCTAATGACGAGATCTTGGGTTCGAATCCCCACACCTCCAATTGTTGTAATCTCGAAAAAAAAAATTGTTATTTAATTTTAATTTGATCCATATATTTTAAAGGGAAAATTGCACAAATCAACTATGAGGTTTGTAATAATTACATCCTTAAAGTTTTAATTTGATCAATTAACTCCTTGGAGTTTGATTAGTGGTGCAATAAACCCCTTCGAGCCAAATTTAAAGGGGCAAAATTGTGATTTAGAAAATGTCTGGCAATGGCATCATTCATTATGCAATTTTTAAGGAGTTAGTAGCCAGATCGCAAGTTAAAACGGACAAAAAAAATTCTTCCCCATGGCAACGAGTGAGATGTGGAGGTGGTTGAATTTAATAGTAATAAGTGCATTAGAGGGGTAATAAGTTGAAGAAGACCTCACTTTTTTCTAAATGACAATTTTGACACTCAAAATTAAGCTTGAGGGGGTTTATTGGAGAGTAATTTAGGTGATGACTTGACTATCACTTAAATATTGAAACTCACTTATGTGGCCGAATAAGAGTCACATCTTGTTTTTTTCTAACTTAAAAAAATAGAAATATAAAATTAAAGAAAATTGAAGTGTGGTTCTTATTGAGCCACATAAGTGAGATTCAATACTTGTGATGTCAAAACATCACCTAAATTGCTTTCGAGTTTATTGCACCACTAATCAAACTTCAAGGGAATTAATTGATCAAATTTGAACTTTAAAAATGTAATTGTTACAAACCCGATAATTCACGGATAGTTTGTGCAATTTTTCCTATTTTAAAACTTAACACTCTTATCATGACATTAAAGAATGTTCACTCTTAATGTTGGTATGTTTTTTTAGTTTATTTTTTATACTTATTTTCATTTAAAAATAAAATTAATATGAAAGCTAAAATACTCGCTTAATTATATTGAAATTTATAATTAGTTTAAACATCACTTTATTAAACATTGTTCTAATGAGATTTTATAAATTTGATTTATAAAAATTATAAATTGAGCTCTGAGATGTTTATTCCAAGCTCGTAATTCATTGACTGAAAATGAGTAGTTTAAAAATGAGAATTGATATTGTGTAGTTATAAATTAATGAATTGAAATTAAAAGTTATTTTTAATAATAAAAATAAAAAATTATTTTAAATAGTTACAAAAATTGGTTTGATGTAATTTTGTAAGGATGAGTTAATAAATGGTGAATCCAAACACCCCACCATTTCAAATTTCCAACCGTTAGAGATGCCAACGAACGTTTACGCTTCTCTTCTCCACATTTATCACTTTTCAATCGTGCTCCGCTACGACAATAATATCTCCTCTTCCTTCTCTTTCTCCTAAATTATCTCTGTTCTTGAACGAAATTGGATTCCATCAATGGTTACGGTCGATGAATCGAATAGCAATCTCTCGATTATGATCGACGAAATCTACGAGTTCTCTGCGCCTCGCTTCTTCGATTTCATCAATGGCGAGTCCGAGGAGGCTAAGTGCGATGCCGAACTCTGGTTCGGCACCGCTCTCACCTACGCTCCTTCGCGTATGTCTTTACCTCTCACTTTTGACCTGATCCGATTTCTTTTCGTTTTCGATAATTCTTTTTGGTTTCTTGTAGTGGAGTTGATCAATTGAGTCGATCTTAGAGAGATTAAGTTTCATTTTCGAATTCTCTTTAGGTTTTTGGAGTTTTCTCATTAGATTTTTCTCATTTTTGTTTACAAATGACGGAAGTTACGGTTGGAAGTCATTTTGATTTCGTAAGGATTATGGTTCTTCTTTCTTTTTTGTTACTTCAGTACTTGCATTTGAGAGTGACAGTTGCTGAAGATGTTCTTGATCCAGAATAGTAGTTCTTGAAATTGAACCTTTCATTTTCCTGATCAGGCATTTACGAAAGTTTAATAGATCTGCCTTTTGACTTGTAAAGAAATTAGAATGTGCGCATCTTTAGGTTTGAATTAGCGAAAAAGAAGCCACTGCTGAATTTGGAGTAACGGTTACAAAACTCACTTTTTTAGGGGTTCTGAATGAATTTTCGAATCATGATGTTTGATTTTTTTATGTTGATAAATTGATTTATGAGATCCATCTTTTGCAGCTTGTATGCCAAAAATCAAGACTGCTAGATCAGTTAAGGTTGAGAACTTGTGCGATTTCAACCAAGCGGAAGAAACGCAGAAGGTAGCAATTTCTTTCACTTGTAGACTTAAACCTTTCTGATGCATATTTTTAAATTTAATTCTTTACACAGAGTTCAGAGCAATCCAGTACAAATTCTGTTGATACTGTTGAACCAACCATATCACAAACTGTAATTGTACCAAGTGAAACTAACAAGGAGTTATATCCTAACGAGCCCAGAGAAGTAAAGGTTTGAAGTCTTGCATTGGTAGTTAGAATCATTGAGCAATTTCTTACATTTGTTCTTTGGTTCTGATCATAATATCCTTTTCAGGCATATACACAAATTGGAGCAACTGAAAAAGATAAAGTAGACATTACTCAGACTTGTGAAGGTCGAAGGTTTGTTTATTTGTTTGATTGGTTTCTCAAAACTGGAGGGGAAGTTTTCATGTTTCCTGTTCTTTGATTTTGGCTGACTTTTTGGATTGGTGTAGAGGAGTTTCTACAAATGGTGGAATAGAAATGAAGGATCACGAACAGAAGCGGAGTGTTTTGGATTCTCGAGTTCAAAATGATGTTTGCACGCCCCTTCCAACTTTGAGTACTCATAAAAGTAAAGTTGTCACTTCCAAGAAGCAAGAGACAGCAAGAAAGATCGCCAGTATGGTAAAGAATCCATCAGCTCTGAAAGCCAGAAGTCAGTTGCAGTTATCACAATCCAAAAATGTTAAACCAGTTAGTGTTAAGAGGTTAGATTCTTCTGTTCATCTTCTCTTTGATATTGGACTTGATGGTATAATGTGTGCTGACAAAACGATTCAACAGGGAAACTAACTTGAAAAACACAAGTGTAACTTTGAGCTTAGCTCAGGAGAATCAGGCAATTAAGCGGCAAAAGTTAGATGGTGGTTTGTCTAGACAGGTGACTGTCTACCGTTACATAGTCCTCTTATGTTCTTTGAAATTTTGTACATGGTTTATGTGTATTTTATAATGTTGAAATAATTTCAATAAACCCCTCTCTGTTTCAGATTCTCAATGTCAAACCTCATACTTTGCCCCACAAGTCAAAAGTTGGAGCCTCCACCTTTTGTTCTTCAGTTGCTGACAAAACTAACAAAGAAGAAAGGAAGATTTATGTTCGAGAACCAGCACCATTTGTTTCAATGGCTGAAATGATGAGAAAGTTCCAGTCAAGTACCAGAGATTTATCATTGCCTCGTGCCAATAACTCTCAGTCTCAAGTAAAATGACCTAAGTCCAATCTTCTCTCCTCGCCCCCACGCCTCATCTGATCCAAGTTTCTTTGATAATAATTGATCACTTTTCTTTACAGGGTGCTTGTAGTTTCACACAGACGAAGCCCAAACTGACTTTGACAAGGCCAAAGGTTCCTGAATTTGAAACAGCTCAAAGAGTTCGCTCAACAAAGGTGAAGAGCTCAGCTGAGCTAGAGGAAGAGATGATGGCTAAAATTCCGAAGTTCAAAGCTAGACCACTTAACAAAAAGGTAAATATTGGGAACTTGACAGTTTATACTATTATTCTTGTTTTTTTTACTTAGTTGATTGATGATATGCACACTGAATATGATTTAACTGCTCGTTATGCTATACAATATAGATCTTGGGAACTCCCAAATTACCTGTTGTACCGAGGAGCACACCCCAGCCTCCTGAATTCCAGGTGAGTGAGCATTAAAAGAAATATATGTTATACAATTAAGGCCGTAAGATTCAAACTTATGACATCTTGGTGATGCACATATAGTTATACAATTGAGCTATTATTGTTATCGACATAGTAATGACAAGTTTTAGAGTTGTACTTCGTTCGACTCATCGATTACGTGATTGTTGCAGGAATTTCACCTTGAGACAATGGCTAGAGCGAACCAACATGCAGATTCAGCTTCAGTGATTGCTACAGAATCGTCTCGTCAGGTTCTAATAAGTTCATTAGTAATAGTACTTAATCCTACAACCTTTTCAATCAGCTAAGTTTATTGGCTTTCACTTTTCTTTTCAGAATAATCAATGGAAACCTTACCTAACCGAACCACATACCCCTGTTCTGCACACATCACAAAGGGCTCGTCCACCACGAGTGAAGAGTTTCCTTGAAATTGAGCAGGAGGCACTGGAGAAAATTCCCAAGTTTAAAGCAAGGCCATTAGATAAAAAGGTGTGTAATTTGGCTACACGTAAAGAACAGTTACTTATTTGTTCAAAAGGATTAATCTGTCCTCATTTCTGATCTGCTGCAGATATTTGAAAGTAAGGGAGAGTTGGGAGTGTTCTATAACATGAAAAAACATGTTACTAAACCGCAAGAATTTCATTTTGCGACAAATGACAGAATTCCTCCACCTACTGTTGTTGCTGATCTTGTCGATAAGGTAAGCTGTTCTTATAAATGGTAGATTATTATAAATGAATAAATGATAGGATAATGTGTTTAGAGCAAACATTTATTATAATCTGAGTTAATTAAAGCAGAATAGTAAGGTTATTATAGTTGGGATGAAAAGTTATGAGTTAATCCACCGATTATAATAATCACTGATATACAAGTTGGATTATTATAACTCAACTTAAACACCCTTAAATAATGGCTCAAACGCTCCTAAGCGATGGGCATTATCAATAGTTGCATTTAGTTACCATCTTTTATTTTTCCCTTTGCAGCTCTCAATAAGTTCTGAAATTCGCAGCGAGAATCCATTGCCAAAAAACACCAGGCCAAATCCCTTTCATCTTTACACAGAGGTAAGTGTCATCCAATCTTAACAAATAACGAGCGGTAATGATGGAGTTCAAAATTTCACCTTTTTTGTCCTTTGATGGGATGGGGTCAGGAAAGAGGAGCAAAAAAAGAAAGAAGATTCTTCATGGAGCTTGTGCACAAGCAATTGGAAGAGGAAAGAGCTGCCATTCCAAGAGCTACCCCATATCCTTATACTACAGATTATCCCGTGGTATGTAATAATGTTACTGAATTTCTTGTCAAAACTGTGAGCGCTATGGGAGATAGAATCATGCTAATGATTTACTACTTCCTTTTGATCAGATTCCTCAAAAACCAGAGCCCAAACAGTGCACCAAACCTGAACCTTTTCAATTGGAAAGTCTTGTGAGGCATGAGGAAGAACTGCAGAAGGAAATGGAAGAAAGACGGAGAAAAGAGGAAGAAGAGGCTAGAATGAGGAACTTCAAAGCTCAGCCGGTTTTGAAAGAGTAAGTAATATTATTAATGTTTCAAAAAGCTATGAGGTTTATGTCGAGATTCACCACGAGGCAAGACTCAACTTTTAACCTCGAACCTTATTCTTTGAACCATAAGAAGAAGAGGCTTATACTTCTATGAAAATGCACTCATGTTTGAAGTCTAATGAGGATTTTATGAACTCTGCCGGCTATGAAAGAGTAAGTAACACTAATATTTTAAAAAGCTATTAAGGCTTACGTCTCGAGGCTTACCACGAAGCGAGATTCTAACTTTTAATCTTGAAGGTTATGTTTTCTTTGGATCATAAGAGAATATACTCATAAAATACATTCACACTTAAAGTCTCTACAACTCATATAATGATTTGAACAAAACAATTCTGTATAAACAATATCTTATTTTATTTACTTGTCAACTGTTGAGGTGGGTTTTTTATACTTTTATACAGATGTTATGTTTTGCCATACTTTTTTACTCAAGTTTACCGTCTCGAGACTTACATTTCACCCTTGCTCCTTTAAAAAAAAAGCTTCGAAGCCGCCTTTAGACCTTTAAATAATGGTATCCTGTCAATTTTGCAGGGACCCAATTCCACTACCAGAGAAATCACGGAAGCCCCTCACACAAGTTCAAGAATTCAATCTTAATGTTGATAATCGAGCTGTGGATAGAGCAGAGTTTGATCAAAAGGTGCAGCTCAGCTCATAAATTCAAAACATTTTCTAAAATGTCACAGATAATTTTTATTTGCTAATTTAGAAAGACCCTTGAACACAGATGAAGGAGAAAGAGATGACGTACAAGAGATACAGAGAAGAGAGTGACGCTGCAAGAATGGTTGGTTTATTATTCATTTTCATAGTTTTTTAGTGTTGCTGCAATATGCTAAATCTGTTGCTTCAAAATATTAAACTTGTAAAAGTATTTTCAGGTGGAGGAAGAGAAAGCACTGAAGCAACTGAGAAGAACATTAGTGCACCATGCTACACCAGTGCCCAAATTCGACCGTCCATTTCACCCCCAAAGGTAAGAAAAATGCTAATTAATGTCAAATTCCTTAGGAGTATCCCATATAGTTTGAGTCAACGTTTCCATCCTTTTCAAGTAAGGGACCATTTCAATTCTTAACCAAATTTTAAACACAAAAATAAGTTTTTAATCCCTTGAGAAACCAATTAGATTCTAATTTGGATTCCAGCCAAATTCCAAAATTGAAGTTAAGTTTTTGAAAAAATATTGAGTTTTCAAAACATGGGCTGGTTTTTGAAAACATTGGTAAGAATTGTAAACAATGAAACCAATAAATGTAAGTAGTTATTTCATAGGTTTAATTTACAAACTTCAATTCTTCTGATCTTGACTGATTTTGAGTATATATCATATCTGTCCGTGTAAAATAGGTCTGTAAAAGAAGCAACAGAAGCCAAGTCGCCAAACTTGCGTGTCCTTCAAAGAAGAAAGGAGAGGCAAAATTTTATTAAAGTTGCAATGTCCAACCCCGCAGCTCAGTTAAGATGATACAACTTGAGTTAAAGGGGCCAGACCCGACCATGTTCAAGAACTCTTGAACCCAAATCTCGAGATTCAAAGACTCAGAGAATACGAAGCATTCAACCATAGAATTCAGAACATCGAAGAGTCCAAAGAATTCAGACACTAAGCTACAAAATTTAGAAGAGGTTATTCAGTTTATTATATGTGTACCAATTTTTTCTATTATTTTTTTTTAGTAGAGTCACCACCATCCATGTAAAGAATTAACCTGGGAAATTAGAGGTAGTATAGAATAGGGACCAGCAACAACTTCTTGATGTTTTTGTTTTGTATGTGGACGAAATTATATAAACTCAACTGGGCCCATTTTTTTAAAAAATTATTTTTTAATGAGTGCAAATTTGTCAGGTAGCTAAATCTGGTTAAATGAAACATGTGACATTGCAATTATAGTTGGAAAAATTGAATTATATAGTATCTCTCCAAGTATTATTGAAAGGTCTATGTCTGAGCACAGTTAGCATCATGTGAATCAGAAGAGAAAGCTACGTGATAATATCAACTCCAAAAATCTGATTTTGTGGCTGAAACTCAAAAGAAAAACTACTCGTATAAAATTAATTTCTAAATAGTTTATCATGAGTCGACATGCGCATTAGCAGACCCAGACACTCACCAAATATCCCAAAAAAACTTGCTTCCTTTTTCATCTTTCAGGCACAACATGATCGTACGTAGATAATGGTTAACGTTTTGGTTTTATATGAGCCTATTGATCTCGTTTAAGATGGTGCGCTATATAAAAAAAAAAAAACCCCTTGGTATTGTAGTTTGGTCTCTCCCCATTATCTCTCTACTATGTTTATGGATATAGCTAACATCGGATTAATGAACTACGTAAATTTTGTCTGTTGTTTTCTCGTACTTTCTTTGCTTGTCGATATTAGCTTGTATCATAGGATTGAGGTAATTTCAGCAGGCGACCGATAATAACCATAGTGTTCATAACTTAACTAGAAACAGATCAATCTGACCTAGATTTTTACATGTTTTATGATTGGAGGTGACATAAATTTAATGGCTTAATCCATGTAGAAATCCACTTGCATAGACTCTGTTTGAACAATATATAATACAGGCTATCCGATTTTATCACCCCTAGACCTGACAGAAGAGAGAGAGCAGATAAATTATGTTTATAGCTTATCTGATTTGGAAGTGTTTGTATGCATCAATTTCTTGAATGGTCATTTGAATTCTACCCTTATCATCAAATCTCCCCACATACACTATCCTTCATCTGTGCTCCGGTCCTTTTGCGGATTGAGCATTCGGCATTTGACTCAGCTGAGGTTTTCCTTCGGCGTTCGTTGTGGCAGGCCAGACGCCTCCGGCAACTCCTTTTCGCTTCGTCGAACTCCGAAAGCTCGTGGAATCTGCACCCAGAGTTCATAGTCATGAAGTTAGAGCTAGTTTTTGCGGCTGCAGTCATGCAGGCATTTGGATATCTTCCAAATGGTTTATTTATTTTGTCAAAATGTGGAATCTAGGATGGAATTGTGTTTAGAACTTTGGATGAATCGAAAACCAAAGGGGGTGCTCAAGGGCAAGTGGATCAAACCGTAGGATGGAGGATAATTCATTTTCTCACGTTTGGATCACCGATAATCATTAATCACATAATCGCTATTCATTCTTCCATAATCTGATTTTCACCATAACCAAATATTCATTCACAATATAAACAGTTTGAAATTTAACCAATATGTAGTTGATAGTTTTGACCCAATGAGAAACCACTAGCATCTTCCTCAAGGTGGGGATCTATTCATTTCTCATAATCAATATTTTGTTCCACATCATTATTTTCTACACCTTGAATATAGTTAACGACTTTTCATCATCATTTAGCGTACTTCACACATAAGTTATGGTTTCCCATAACCATTTTCTTCACCCAAAATACAAACAATCATTACTCGTTAATAATTTCTTCCATATTCTCATTCCTCTAGGTAATCATTCTCCTCACCTTGCCCCTATCCTTTATAACCATATCATTTACACCAAACATAAATAATCATTCTTTTTACTCAAAATACAAAGAATCATTCCCATTAATCATTTCCCTCACTATTCTCATTTTCTCTATAATCTTTCTTTCTCTAACCCCAAAAATAAAGAACAATAAGTGCTAGAATTGAAACTAACATGTTCAAGAGATTCAGAATATTGAGTTTAATGAAGATCACAAACAACAACAGAGCTGATGTGAAAAGAATTCATGTCAAATCATAAACAACTGACAGAGAAAACATCAAAATAGATCAAAAAGTCAAAAAACCAAAATTGTTTGGTTTCTAACCTGCTACATTGCTGACAAAATCTCTGCCTGAACCCACCCACAACCACAACCTGAGATTTGGCATGAACCTCACAGACCTTATGCCTCCTATGATACTGTTTGGCTTCACTCAGATCAGCCATACACTTCTCAGCTTGACAACACCGCATCTCTCCGCCGCTGCCGCCATCCTCCGCTTTCTTTCCCGAGCCACGACCGCCACCACCGACGATTATACCCTTCCTCTTCTTGTCCTCATCATATTCTCCCTCGGCCTCCTCCTTCACCTTCTCCTTTTCCTTCTCCATCATCCTCTGTTTCTGCTGATTGGTTGTTGTTTCTATTTTACCAACATCCATCAAAAACAAAACAAAAACTAGCTGATGAGAAGATTCCAAAAGGGCTTTGAAGCAGTGGTGGAAGAATTATAGGAAAGAAAAAGGGGGAAGAGTAAACCAATGGGCCACAAAAACACACACACAAACACAAGCACTTTCACCTTTTAACTTCCTTTTTTCTTTATTTATGAATCCTCGTCTGTTCTTGCAGCTGTTGCTAATGTCGTACAATATGATATTACTTAAGTGGTTCATCTCAAAATCAATGGAGCCCATCTATTGATTTTTTTTTTTTTTTTATTTTTAATTAAGAATAGGAGCTTTTGCTCCACAATATAATTGAGGCATCTACCCCATTTCAAAGTCTCCATCTGAAAAACAATAAATTATTTTACGATTTTAAGCTCAGTCGTATGCTCTGACCTCTTAAGGATCAAACTCTAAAGACCCCAAGTTTCTATCGATAAGGCCACTTCTCGAGAACATCTTTCTTTTTTATTGATTGAATATCTATTTGAGTTTAATGAGACTTTGATAACTACGTTTCATCTTAAAATTAATCCACAATGAATAAGGTAACACATCTATTTTATAAATACTAGAAAATTTTCTCACATTTTGAACCGGAATCCTAAACAAAAGGGAGGATAAAGAAGAAGGTTCAAAATTCCAAATCCAATTTTTTTCTCTCTCGATGAAATTTTTTTTTCCTACACATAAATGTGAAGAAAAATCATATATTTATATATGCGACATCATTGAGTGATGCACAAATAATATATTTTTTCTTTATATACGTGACACCTAATAGTGTCACTTAATGATGCACAAATAATATATTTTTTCTTCATATACGTGACACCTAATAGTGTCACATAATGATGCACAAATAATATATTTTTTTTCATATACATGACACCTAATAGTGTCAAAATGTAGACTTTTCCTACCCATTTACGTGTAAGTAAAATTTTTCTCTAATGAGATTTCTCGTGAGTGGTGGGGCCTGTGGAAACAGCGACAGAAGCTCTGTGATGGTAGGACCAAATAGAAGAGGGATTGGCGAGAGAAAGTTGAATGGACTTTGTTTGGTGGAGGAAGGGAGAAATTGTTAAAAGATTTTGATAATTTTTAGTTTTAAGCTGATTAGAAAACTTTTAACTCTTACCTATGAAACTTATCATGGAGAATAGATTTTGATATTCACATCAAAAGATTATTTTTTCAGATATTAACAGTCGGATTATAGATATTTTACTCGTTAATTTAAGTTGAGTTGGATTGAACTGAATAAAATATTAACCAACCCGAGAATCAATTCCGTCCAAAGAAAATTATAACTCAATCCAACTCTTATATTTTGGATTTGGTAGTCTAGGTTGGTCAGAGTAGTAATAGTTTTTTTTTTTTTTTTGTTTGTACACTGCTACTTTTTAGGCATCCCATTTCTTGACCAATTGACCAATAAAACCCAACTAAACTCCCTACGTAAGTTTGGGCTTTTACCTCGTAATTTAAAGCCCATTTAACAAACAAAGCCCAACTTAAGGGCCACTACGTTACCGACGACGCCTCCTCTTAACTCCGGTCTCCACTGCCATTCAGTTATTTACAGTTGTAGCTCATCCATCATTTGAAACAACGAGTGGCATAGTTGTAATATACAGGTACATGGAAGGGCAAACATGTAATTAAGTCAATATGGTTCAAACCCTAGTCGAAGCTTCATTTCTGCATGAAATCGCACTTCGCGAGGAATCGACTTAGCGATAGCTCACCATTTTCGTCTCTTTCAATCTCGGCGGCCTTACAGGTTGGAGTTTTTGTTGTTTGATTTCATTCAACACTTCGCTCTTTTCTGTTTTTACTCTTTTTCCTCACTGTTTCTGCACTTGCTGAGAATATTTAAGTTTGTTGGAATGAATTTGGCTCATGATGGGGTGATTTACGTTGTTTTTTATTTTTTATTTATTTATGGAGATTGTGGTGTAATTTTGCTATCGTGGTTGTGTTCGTCGTGTTCTGTCACTGGCTCTGCTGAGAATTTGTTGGAGGCGTAAGATCGTTTTATTTGTTATTATGAATCATTGTTATTAATAGGTTTAGGAAGGTTTTGAGCATTTGGTTTGTGTGTTTGAGTGTTCTTGGTATTTTGTTAGCGTGTTGTGGTGCTCTTGGTTGTTTTTGGAAAGTGACATTTCTGCTTTTCTCTTCTTATTCATTTGGTTTTGTTGAAAGATTGAGAATATGGAGGCAAAAAAGTTGGTTGGTAGTTCTTGTGTTTAGAATAAGTTCTGCCTTCTACCCTCATAATATTCCGTGGAACCTTGGAAAACTAAGAAGTAATGAGTTCAATCCATAGTAGTCAGCTATCTATTAATTAATTTTGTACTTTGGTAGATGCTTGGGGTATCCAAGGTCTTCTCCGTTTAATTGTAAAATCTCTTGTTGGTCTTGGGACGAAGCTCGATTCTCGGTTATAAAAAAAAATTTGTACTAGTTTTTTCTTACAACCAAACCAAATATAGTTGGATCAAAAAGTTATCCCCAAGAATAGCGAGGTGTGCATAAGCTGGTCTAGACACTCACGAACATAAAAAAAAATAATTATGTGCTAAAGGTGGTTGAGGCTGGGTGAAGAATCTAGAAAATCAAAACCTTAATGGTGTGGTTGTGGTTGTGGTTGTGGTTATCCTATTTTGGAGTCTAGGCGATGCCCACAATTAGTTCTATCTCAAGCGTTTAATTTGTAGAAATAATGTATACTGAAAGAATCATAGATTGTGAAGTGTGGGCTTTCCTTCTATCTAGTACAAGGACGGCCACTTGGGTGTTCACCTAATTTTGTTAGGTATAAGGTGCTTTTCCTCTTGTATCCAAAAGGATTTTATTTTAGGGGTGTATATCATATGATACTTGGGAGTTGGGTCAAATGCTACGATTTTTTATTAACTAAAATCTTCTTTTGGAGGAGAAAGATTATTGGTGTTGATTATTTGGAAGATATAGTTGGGACAAGTGTGGTTAGGTTCCATTTGCTTGCTTCGTGGATTTTGACATATCTAAACTCTTTGCATTGACTCTGCCTCACACTAGTATGGATTGGTGAAGCCTTACATTTTAAAGTCTGTACGATTTGTTTTCCTAAGTTTAGTAGACCTTAAGGAACAAATATGTTTTAAAATTCATAATTTGTATTGAATTTTCTGCTGATTCTATTCAAGTTCTTTGTTCAGTGGTCTGCAGTTTGCACTGTGGCGTATGACTGGAAGTCTGGAATATAAGGATTTAACTAACTGTTCTTTCTTTTAAGAGTTTTTTTTTTTTGGTAGTTGCATACATGCTTTCTGCTTCTAAAACAATGTTTTTCAGTTGAAAGGGTCATGCTAGAGCAGCCTGGTTTCTACTATATAGTAAATAAAGAATGCAATTAGTGCCTATTTTGACCAAATTCTTGTTATACTTAGATACTATGTTCTCAGAAAGTTTTAATTAGTTACACTTTCTATGCTTAAAACTTGGTGTGGCATGATCATCTTGCAATTATGTGTATTAAAAAACTTAGCCATGTTTGTCTTGCACCTATGTAGGTCACCGCCTGAGTCCCTAAAATGACAGACTCATCACACCGTTCATCGTTGTTTCAGAAGATACATGGCCATTCTTACCTCACTTCTAGACTTTCCCCTGGCTTTCAGACCATACCTGACAATACGACAGGTGCATTTTCTAATGGAGTTTTGGAGAATCCCTTAAAGACAGCTTATCATGGTACTGGCTTGGCTGGAATTTCATCCGCTTCTCCTTTTCTTGTTCATGCTCCTTCTGAAAAAGGTGCAGCTGGCTTTGCTGTGGATTTTCTTATGGGAGGAGTATCTGCTGCTGTTTCGAAAACGGCTGCTGCTCCGATTGAGCGTGTCAAACTACTGATTCAAAATCAGGATGAGATGCTTAAAACTGGTAGACTATCTGAGCCATACAAAGGAATTACTGACTGCTTTGCCCGAACAATCAAAGATGAAGGAATCATTTCCCTGTGGAGGGGGAACACTGCAAATGTTATCAGATACTTCCCCACACAAGTCTGTTTTCCTTGATATACTTTCTCAAAATATAAATTCTGTTGTTACTCTTGATTTTTTTGGTTGCATTTTCAATTCATTTGTCAGGAAAGAATTGTAAACAACAATGAAGAACAAGAAAATGCTAGACAACGAACACAAAACTTTATGGGGTTCACTCACGTTGTGTTAGCTAAGTCCACAGGCAGAGAAGAAAAACCGTTTTATTAGGAGATAAGAATACAAATACTAGGTAAAGAGGTGAGCGTTTCAAGAGAGTTTCACTAACGTTCTGTTAACTACATCCATGAGCAGAGGAGAGAAACTATTTTATTTAGAGATACGTATACAAATGTTAGGTAAAAGGGGCGAGGGCTGTAAGCGAGTTTATATATAGTACACTTCTCATAAAACCCTAATGCACAATTTGACCCAAATAATATAAAAGCCCAATATGAAAATATAAAACACAATTGATATATTTTTTAGGCTGTGCTAAAGGTTTTATAAGTGGCTGGTACACTAGGCTAAATATTTGTAATGTAATATAGTTCAAGACATTTCAACACAATTTTTGTTTTTTTGCTCTTTATTTTACCATTAGTATAGTTATGCTAAAGTTTTTATAAATGGCTGGTACTAATGGCTGAGTTATCATAGCGCAATATATTTCAAGCCATTTCAACACCATTTCTGTTTATTACTCCTTATTTTTACCATTGGAATAGTTATGCTAAAGTTTTTATAAATTGCTGGTACACTAGGCTTTGAATTTTGCCTTCAAAGATTACTTCAAGAGGCTGTTCAACTTCAAGAAAGACAGGGATGGTTACTGGAAATGGTTTGCTGGGAATTTGGCCTCTGGTGGGGCTGCTGGTGCTTCATCTCTTTTATTTGTTTATTCCCTTGATTATGCTAGAACTCGTCTGGCCAATGATTCCAAGGCTGCTAAAAAGGGTGGTGAGAGGCAGTTTAATGGTCTTGCTGATGTTTACAAGAAGACCCTTAAATCTGATGGCATTGCTGGGCTGTATCGCGGATTTAACATCTCTTGTGTTGGAATTATCGTGTATCGTGGTCTTTACTTCGGAATGTATGATTCATTGAAGCCCGTGGTTCTGGTTGGCGAGTTGCAGGTCGGTAGATTTATTTCCATTAGTTTTATTTGTTTGATTAGATTTCTTTAGTGAATTTTAGATATTTCAATCATACTCGCACAAATTTTTATTCACTCCGAAGGTGTTTGGATGTGGAATCGTAGAGTGGTTATTTTGAGTGATTAGAAATTTGAGTTTTAGTTGGATGTGGTTATTTGTAGAGGGGTTGTAGATAATAGCTCGTTTGGATGTCGTTAACAATGAGTGATTATTTTGAGGGATTAGAAATGAGTGGTTAGAAATGAGTGATTAGAAATGAATGATTATTTTGAGTGGTAAGAAATGAGTGATTAAAAATGAATGATTATTTTGAGTGATTATAATATTCGTTTGGATGTGATTGTTTGAAAAGTAGTAAAAGCTCATTTGTAATTGCTTGTTAATTACGTCAAACAAACACCCCCTCTGAGACCTTGCTTGGATTAGTGGCTACAAGGTTTGGAATCTTCCCTATAGAGGCGTTTGGGATAAGGAGAAAGGAAATCATTTTGAGGAATGGAAATATGAGAGAGAATATAGGGTAAATAAAGTAACTGGAGAATGATTATCAATGTTTGAGGTGAAAAGAATGGTTCCTTGTGTTTGGATTGTAGGAAATGATTATGAGAAGAAACATTTCCTCTATTTGGAGTAGAGAATAAAATAATGAGTATGATGAGAATGAAAAGTGGTCATAGAGAGGATAGAAAGTGGTTATTGAATAGTGATTATGGAGAGAATGATTGTTGGTGTCCTAAACGTGGGTGGGAGAATTTTTCTCTATAATCCTTTCATTCTCCTTGCCTCCAAACACCTCCTATATGTGTCTTAACAGGGGTGATGTTCAATGATGACAGGATAGTTTCCTTGCTAGCTTCTTGCTTGGATGGTGTATCACAATAGGAGCAGGTTTGGCTTCTTACCCCATTGATACCGTTAGAAGAAGAATGATGATGACCTCAGGAGAAGCAGTAAAGTACAATAGCTCCTTGGACGCTTTCAAACAAATCATCAAGAATGAGGGTCCTAAATCTCTCTTCAAGGGTGCGGGGGCAAACATTTTACGTGCCGTTGCAGGTGCCGGTGTGTTGGCCGGTTACGATAAGCTTCAGCTCATCGTTCTTGGTAAGAAATATGGTTCCGGTAGTGGCGGTTAAAAGAGCTTCCGAGACTGCAAGATGAGTGAAGATTGTATAGTTTCTCTTGAAGCTGAATAGTTTGTAATGAATGAATGTTTACTTCAGCGTTCTTAGTGTTTGTTGTATCTGCTTGAGTTTGAAGATGTAATTTTGGTCATCCGAGAATTCTTAACATAGTGATTACCCTTGGCTAATGTCATCCGAACACGGAAATGCTTGTATTTCGAGCATTGCTCGTTTGTTCGGCATGTCAATAGAGGCACTCTGTTTTTAGCAGAACATTTGTTTCGGATACTGTTTGGCATAGCTTCGTCTATAATATTGTTCATATTTGCTTTCTGTGAGTTGTCCAGCCTGAAACCAAACCATTGAAAAGCTTCACTTTTAATAATGAAGCTTTGCAGTCAAGCCCCTACTTAATATTGATTGTAGTTATCATGCATTTATCTTCCAACTTTAGAATCAATTTCTGCCATGTATTGTAAAATATATTCAATTGTCCAGTTAAATATTAACTGAGATATGATATTTGGATACAAGGCTTCAATGAACATCATTAGTCAAGTCAACTAAACTTGAAAATCAAGAAAAGCAACATTGGTTAAACTATAAAAAAAAAAAAATCATGAATATTGTCTTTGGTTTAAGAAATACTCATGTTTTTTCAAAAAAGTAGTAATAGAATCCTTGACTTTGTAATATTACATGGCAACAACCAAGATGCTTGCATATTTAATAATCTGGACAATACGATATCAATTTTTGTTTCTAGTTCAACATTTAAGAAGAGGAAGATCCGAATATATAACTCCTTAGTCATAAGTCTATACTTTATACCTCTTGAGCCATATTAGCCGAATCTAATATCAATTGGTTGCACTTGTACATAACTTGTAAATAGAGAACCATTTAACTATTATGAGTTAATTTAGTATTTAAGAAGGTTGGTGAGTTTAATTCATGGTAGCTATATATTTAAAAATTAATTTTTTACGAGTTTTTTGATAACCAAATATTGTAGAGTCAAATGGTATGTGCGCCTAATCTAGTCTCGATATTCATAGAAATGACTATCCCTTAAGCTCCAAGAAAACCACCTTTTAAGAGTCTAAGGCCATCTCTCTCAAATTCCACTTCAAACAAACTGCGAAAACAACCGTAAGGAGCAAAGTCTTTATCATGCGCAATTAAGGATTCAGCTTATGAAGCTTTTAACCATATCTTCAATGAAAACTTCACCTCATCAAACCCTAATCGTAACGGTTAACTGTCGTTGTAAACAAACATTTTCCACTGGGAATAACACAGAAAAAAGGAAAAAAAACTTTCTTCCTCCATTATCATCCCAAGAAGAAATTAAGCCTCTTAATGTACTTAAACAACATGATTAAACATAAGACTCAACATTTTGATGCATAGTTCAGCTGGTTATTTAAACCAACAACCTAACTAATCACTCCCATCGACTCAAAACTCATTCAAACACAATGTCTTCGTTCTCGTTCTCGACCTTGTCTTTTAAAGCCTTAATATTGTTATTTGTTCAGTTATCTTTTCTGTTTAATAGCTTGACTGCTAAACACGGCGAGGTAACCACCCGTAACAACCACCACCATCGTGGTAGTTCACCGAGCCCGAACCCAAGACTCCATCAAGCATTCCTTGCTCTCCAAGCATGGAAAAAAGTAATTTACTCCGACCCGAAAAACCACACGACCAATTGGGTTGGGCCACAAGTTTGCAACTACTTCGGAGTGTACTGTGCCCCAGCTCTCGACGACTCGAACCTCCGAGTCGTCGCAGGAATCGACTTAAACCACGGCGACATTGCCGGATTCCTCCCAAACGAATTAGGCCTTTTAACAGACCTTGCTCTGCTTCATCTCAACAGCAACCGTTTCTGTGGCATTTTGCCTCAATCTTTATCAAATCTATCCCTCCTTTTTGAACTTGATCTAAGCAACAACAGATTCGTTGGCCCTTTCCCTTCTGTTGTTCTTCAACTACCAAAATTAACATATCTCGACCTTCGATTCAACGAATTCGAAGGCTCGATTCCACCCGAAATCTTCCACATTAGCCTCGACGCCATTTTCATCAACAGCAATCGTTTCACCAACATTATCCCTCAAAACATCAGTGGAAATTCAGCATCTGTGATTGTATTTGCCAACAACAATTTAAAGGGCTGTCTTCCATCAACAATTGCAAGTTTTGCAAACAATTTGGAAGAGCTTTTGTTGATGAACACTGGTTTATCAGGCTGTTTGCCTCAAGAAATTGGATTTTTGTACAAATTGAAGGTTTTGGATGTGAGTTACAACAAATTAATGGGTAATTTGCCTTATAGTTTAACTGGGTTGGCTCAATTGGAGCAATTGAATTTAGCCCACAATATGTTTAGTGGGAATTTGTATGAAAATCTCTGCAGCCTTCCAAAATTGGAGAATTTGACAGTATCTTACAATTACTTTTGTGAGGAAGAAGGGATTTGCCGGAATTTGACGGCGGAGGGGATATCTTTTGACGATCGCCGGAATTGTTTGCCGGAAAAGCCGTTTCAGAGGAGTGAGAAGGAGTGTAGTGCGGTGGTTGATCGTCATGTTGACTGTTTCGAACATTCTTGCGGCGGCGGCGGCGGCGGCGACGGTGGTTATGGTTCAAGTATTGCGGCGGTTCCGGCCTCGATGCCCATTTCTTCTTCTTCCGTTTCTGCCCCTACCCACTTGTGATTTGGTGTTTTATGTTTGGGTTTGAGAGGTTGTTACATTAGGGGTAATAAGGTCAATTTGTTTGGGTTAGAAAATTATGTGAGTTTGTGAATATGGTTTGTGTGAGAGTTTGTTGTATTCATTGTGTGTGTTATTATTACAATACGAGAAGGTTTCAATTGTTTCATTTAAATGGACGTATATTCTAAGGTACAAAAAGAACATCTTAAATTGCATATGAAGTAACAGACAAAAATTTGATAAACTCAGCCAATAGAAGCAGTTGCTTAACGACATTAGTGTTGACTCAATGAAAGGCAACCCAAATGTCTATAAGAATTCAATTGTGGTCAACCTATCCATTGTATTGAGGATACCAACTTGCAATTCCACATAAGCCTGAATTGGAAAGTCAAAAGGATTCAGTTTTCATATTTGAATAAAATTGAGAATCAAGAATACCATTGACATCTCCTTGATCTAAACCCTTTTTTAACAAGCCCTTGAACATTTCTAACTCTTCAATTAATAATGTTACTGTTTGTTCAACAACTTCATTATTCCCATGTTGGAGCAAGAATATATAAGTGACAGCAGAACTTCCTGTTACCAAAGGATTTGGATGCAGTCTATGCTGAGATATTGGTGCATCATTTTCGTGTTGATCAATCTACTAACTAGTTCAACCCTATGCATTAGAGGAACCTAACTTAATCCAACCCAATATTTTCGAGTTGTGTTGAGTTGGATTCTCAAATTGTGTTAATCTACTTTTTATTTTTTAAGATTCAACGCATATCCCGTAAATATGTAAAAACAAATGCATGATACTATACTCAACTTAGATTATTTATCTTATTTATGTATATTTTTTAGAGTATAATTTTTTGAAAGTTTACAAGTATATTAAAAATATAACTTATTAATTTATCTTACATATCCATGCATAAATAATATTACTAGCACAAGTTGAGTTGAGTTGAACAAACAAAAAATTATCAAACTCAAGAATCAACGCAACCCAACAAAAAACTATAAAATCATAACTCAATTTAACTGAACGAAAATTCAATCGAACACAATTCTTACGATTTGGGTTAGGTAGTTTGAGTTGTTTGAATTTGTCAATTTGTTTGTACATTCCTAATAATTTTAACATTATTGAACTCAATTGTGTTGAGTTCTAAAAAAAAAGAATGAAATCTAAAAATAAAAAGGAAAAAGGAATTATTATGTTTGTTGGTTAAATTAGAGAAAGTAATCAAGTTGACTAGTTTATCAGCAAAAAAATAGGGTAAAATGATGTAATTGACCAGTCAACTTAACCGTTACAGTCCAGGGGCAAATGAATTCGTATATTTGGCAATAATCCGATCCTTATCCATGGTTGATCGATATTTAACCTGATTGTCCCGCTTCTCTCTTTAGCTTAGAGTCTACGCTAATTCCACGGATTAATAATATTTCATCTCCCTTGCACACTTCATTTGATCTTCCATTCGATTTCGTTTTGTGGACCGTTTGTTTTTCGTTTCCATTAGGGTTTCGTTTCGTCCTCCTGATTTTGATCGGAATCATGTACCTCTGGTATTCCGGCCGAATTTACCAGAGTATTCCGTCGACTAATTGCAAGTTACGCAGTTCGCGTCAAGAGGAAGCGATCGATTGGAGGCGAATTTCAACCTAACTCTGTCGGCGACAAACCCTAACAAGAAATCGAAGCTGTGCGAAGGGGCATTTTCCGGAATACGACGGTGGTGAGCATGGTGTTGGTCGGAGTTATGGAAAACGCCACCGCTCTGTTCACGGCAGTGCAGGAGGAGCAGCAGCGGAGCCGGAATATTCC
>JBBMKA010032634.1:0-23978 GCA_037833695.1 Sechiopsis laciniata
TACGAGACTACCCCTGGAGGCAAAATTACCAAAATGCCCCTAGGGGTCCAAAGTGCCCTAACGGCCCAACCGAACATCAGAAAAAGTAACCGAACGTACCTGGGGAACCGGAATGAAGAATTGGGCCGTTACAAAGGGTGTCCCACACTTCACTCGTAGGGAGGTTTATGAAGTATATAGTCACGTGTGTACATTCACACTACATAAATGATCTAATTATGTACAATATAAGCTACTGTTTTTTTTGTAGCTTCATAAAGATCATAGATTTTTAATCATCAAAGAAATATTAGTATTTGGTTTCAAACTTGAAAGTATGAAAAGTTGAAGAAAAAATAGTATATATCAATTTGAGGCAAAAATCCCCGTTTTTTTTTAGTTGTTCGCGCCCTTACTTATCTACCATAACTAATTTCATTTTTTTTTCACTCCAAACATCAATCTTAGGAAAGGATCTAAAAAAAATCAAATAGAAAAACTCATTAATTTTTATTAAATTCATATGAATTTATTTTTTTTAGTTCGATTATAATTGGGAAAAAGGAACTTATGACATTGTTGTCATAGAAATATATTTGTGTGAGTTGAATCTGATCAAAAAATAAATTAGCAGACTAGCAACACTATTTGATTTATCTATTTCTAAGATTTATTTTTATTTTTTTATTTTTTTTTGAGAATATCTATTTGTAAGACTTTAAGTACTTTAAGATATTATTTTTAAGTTTCTTTACTAAACATAGATTTGACTTAAAATCTCAAATTATACATATCCAGCCCTAGAGTCAAATGCTTCCTAATAAGTTCATCTTGTAACTTCAAAAAATGTCTCTTTGAATTAATTGAAAAATATATTTGCCAAGGTTTAACTCAATCGGAATGGTTAAAAAAAAAAAAAAAAAAAATCTCAAATCAGAATTGACATGTATACTTAGATCAAAAGAGTTCAAATCTCCCAATATTACTTGAACTTCTTGTAACTATTTTAAAATAATTAAGTAGATAAGAATTCATTACAATCTATTTGAAATTGCTAAATTTAAAGATAATGATGTTTGCTTTTTGAGGTGGATATAATTGGAAATTGCTACATTGAAAGATAAGTCAAAGACAAAGATCTCTATTAGTCAATAATAAAAATAGGCGCATTTGTTTCACATCTAACTATATATTATGTCGGGTGATATACATTTACATTTTTGTCCATAGTGATATTCTCTATCACTAGCAAAAATCTCGCATGAATTTCCGACCATCATTAAAAACAGTGCATGAATCTCTAACCATACTATTAAAAAGTAATATAAGACTTATAATATAAATTCTCAAATATATATAAAAGATATCAAATTTGGGAACATCATTCAAAACAATATAGTTCATGAATCTCAAACCATCAAATAGGACAAAATAAGATTCACAAAATAAAATAAGATGCTCTAGGGAAAATTTCTTGGTCTTCATTCGTAAAATAGTGCATTGAATCTTCTAAGCATCATTAATAAACATGTAAGATTTGCACAATAAAAACAAGATTCAATCGACTCTTTCCCTGTGTCTCAAAAAAAAAAAAAAAAAAAAAAATCGACTCTTTCCCTGTGAACAAAATTTAGATAATTATTGAAGATAACAAGGAACGATGCATGAACCTATATATTTGCTTTGTTAGCTTTTCTTCCCTTTAATTTAGTTTTTTGCAAAAGAAATCTTACATTAGTTAAAAGCTTCATGCCAACAAAAGTAGTAGTTTAATGACATCAATGTAGATTCATTAACCCATATGTCATGGGTTCGAATCCCTCCACTTTCAATTATTTGGATAGGGAAGGGGAGGGGAACGAGTAAAATTTACCCAGTTTATTTATGATAGTATCACAAGCATGAACTTTTTATCTTTATCCTAGTTCTAACCAAATGCATAAATTTCTTCTAAAAAATTGTTATTCATTAAATAACAATTAAGTTTTTTTTATTATACAATGAAAATTTCTTTAAAAAGAACTAAATTATTAAATGATTACATTCAAATTAAAAAGTAAAAAAATAAAAATAAATAAATAAATAAATAATACGATTTAAATAACAAAGAAATATAAAACTAAATATATTTTTTTTGTCCTATATAAAACTAAAAAATTAAATCATAAAGTTATAATTTTAAAAAAGAACTAAAAAATTCTATTTAAATATAAAAAATAAATAAATGATATATGTATATATATCCATAAAAAATGGTAGGTAATCTACTCTAACAAACTAAATATAAATAATTTCCCAAAAAAAAAAAAAAACTAATTATAAATATAAGTAAAAAAATTAATTGTAATCCTGATTTTTTTTTTTTTTTTTTTTTTGAGTACCGGATTTTCTATTTATTAATAATTAATTAATTAATATTTTCTTTTAATTCCATTTCTTAACCTATACATTTTTTCCATTCATGATTTTTCTATTAATCAATTAGATTTTTACCATTTAACGAATGCAACATTTTTTTTTTCTTTCTCTTTTATTCATTTTTCTTCTCGAAAAACATCTATCAATTTGTAAACCTTCGTGGTTTGGTTTATGGGTTCTTGATAGAAAAAGACAAATCATAGACGTTGAAAATTTGATGGTCAAAACAATTTTTGCATTGTTATTCTCACCATAAGATGCAATAGTTCACGATATCCAAATCAAGATCCAAGCTCAAATAAATACTTTATTAATAAAAAATAACTTATTATTAATATATATTATTAAATCCTTATTATTAATACTGATAGTAATAATAAATATGATATTTTTACAGTGTATTTACATGGTTCTAATTGTTCAATACGACATAAATACGTGAAATATGTGAATCCTTATACTTAATAGTAGTATTAATAATTTAGTAGGAGACACTATTTTATATTTGATAACTTTATATTAGAAGCATAAGTTTGTGTGGATGTAAAATGTTGGTTTGTGACTCACATATTTGTTTTAGGGAATTTTGTGTATTTAACCTTTTTACCATAGATTAAATGTTGTTACATTTAGGGCTTGTGGGTTAGAATTTTTTGTGACCTAATTTGTAACACCCTATTTAAGTATCGCTAGTTTTTCTTTGAGAGAGACATTAGAGATGTAGAGCATTTGGTGAGGTTTAGGGTTTGACATTGTTCTACCTTCTCCTCCAATTTGTTTATGTGAGTAATGAAATTTGGCTCTTCGGTTCGACAGTGGATTAGGAATATTTCTGAACCACTATATATCTTATCTCCTCCTTTTCCATTTACTCAATTATGTTTTATCTTCTTTATTGATTTCTTATCAGGCATATTAATGTTTTGAGATTAAATTGCTAGCAAAAGATGAAATTAATACATAATACTATATTATAATACAGGGTTGTTTGGATTTTGAAGTTTGGGGAGGACAGGAGTGAAGTGGAAGAGGAAGTGGAGAGGAAGTGAAATGATTTGGAAAGATGAATTATTTGTTTAGAGATTGGTGTGGAGATGAGAGGTTGCAAAAACTTTGTTTGAGGGTTGATATTGAGGGGAGGAGATGTTTATTTTATATTATTATTTTTTTTCTTTTTTTGTAATCATTGTATATTTATACCCATTTATAAGTTTAATGTATTTATTTATATTATATGGTTTAATGGACAAAATGTCTAGCAATTAAAAATTATCAAGATATATGTATATATATATTCTATGAGTTGTTTTTTTTTTTAATATTAACTTAAAAATTTTATTATTTGTGAAGTAAAATGGTTGTTTGAAATTTTGGTGTTTGGAGAAAAATATATATTATTTTTGTATTTATTTTAATTGTAATGACTTTGTTTGATTTATAATCCAATTTCTAATTTTTTATAAGGTCTTTGTTTAGAACTAAGCCATATTTAGAAAATAATTGCAAATGTAGGCAAAAGTAAAAAAAATAGTAAAAGTAATTTATGTTTTTAATTAAAGAAATTCGTTTTAATAGTAAAGACAAAAATACCCTCCTACATGAATAAGTACATTTTAAGAAATTAAAAATAAAAAAACATAAAACTTACCTAAAATAAAAACTGTCTGCCATTTTCATCGCTTCTGTAAAGTGGAAAAGACTGGCGTCGTTTTACCGACGTAAAAATCAGACTTCGCGGTCAATCGAATGATCGAAACGGGAACTAAACTCTCATCAGTGTGATGATCGGAGTTCACAAACACCATGGAAGTTGACTAGGATGCTTCAATTCGCAGATGAAATCAACAACAGATCTTCTTGAGCCTCCTCGAATACGCTGCCAATGGTAACCATCATCTTTTTCGGCAACGATTGACCCTCTTTCGGTCGCTGAAAAATGAACGTCTAGTCTGCAACTACAGCTTCAGTAGACGAATGACTCATCTGCAACTCGAACCTTAAAACCAATATGAAATTGTTGACAAAAAAAAAAAAAAAAACCCTCTAGTTCTATTTATTAACACTGCATTAATCATTAATATTATACTTTTCATTATACTATATTAATTATTAATATAGTATTAATTATTTTTTATTATTAAAACCCCCAAAACTATATATTGAGTATTATAATAATAAAGTCATACATACTAATTAAAAACAATATTTATTTAGAATTATAGTATTTATTATAAATACAGTATTTATTTAAACTTTTTAAGGACGAAAATTAGGGTTTTGGTTCGTCTCCGTCTTCAAATATTGCGATATTCAGAGAAAACAAATGTAATGTCCCGACTCTCTAGATGACTCTTACTAATGCACGACATAGAAAATAACAAAAATATTAAAATTAAAACGGCACGACATGCATACTCATAAATCAAATAAAACAGATAGTTCAAAAGCGTAAAAATAATTCCAAAATAAAATTCGGGATCCCATGAAAAGGTTGTAAAACATAGAAAAAAAAAACATGTCCAAAACTAAAGCATAATAGGAGTTCGAAATAACTAAACATGATAAAATGATGAGGAAGATAACGACATCGTGTCCATGAACATACAGCTTCTCAGTCAGCCACCTCGATATGCTCCCATACCTGAAAGATATAAGAAGGGGTGAGTATATATAAGAATATATATACCCTGTAAGAAGTTCACTATGGGAAAAATCATGCAAGCACTAACAGGACTCAAACACTCTAACTAAGGACATCATGCCAAACAATGTATGGTCGACCCACTAGTCGACCACTACTAAGTCAACGGTGCTCATGCCACGACAATAGGGGCATACACGAATGCCGATAAGGTCACCTGAACTTATCAGGGGGGCCACAAGTGAGGGAACCATGCAGGATCCCTAAACCTCGGGCTACGGGCACCATTTGCTAACCCCTTACATACGGGAACCGATTGCCTACAGATAACATCCTAAAATGCAGCAGGCTGACAGGCATCCCTCTGTGCCATCAATTTTCCTAGTGGCCTCTTCCGCCCAAGGGTAAGCCAATCCTCACTAGGGTGAGTACCACAATGGACGGGTAAGACAGTAGGTGTCAGGGTCAAGCGAGTCATGACTGGCTCCCCCTCCTACGTACTACAATAGGAGAAATACGTAAAACATACAACATGACATATGAGATCCAACGAGTGCAATAGAAAAGATAAAGCTAGCAAAAGGTCACACGAGTCCCTAATCTAGTACAAAATCCATAGTATGGCCATGGTTTCAAACACTGCAACAGAGTAACTACATGCAACCCTATAGTCACTACGAATCAACAACGCACCATAAAGTAAAAATAATATGCAAGTAACAGCCATCGAACTAGAGTCGAGATCAAATCCTAACATACCAAGCATAAATAAGACATTTATGGCATAAATAGTCAAATTAAACATACATTTCATCATGCTATAGTTCGAAACACCCTAGTCATGCCACTACTTGCTATGAGATTGCCACACCCAACGCATAATCCCTTACTTTCCCAACGACTGGATCGAACACCAAAAATAAAATCTGTTAGCTAAGAATGGTTCCTAGGTCACATAAACGTAAAACAACGGCGACGGTTCGTTAGGAACAAGCTAAACAAGCCACAAAAGGGTTGGAATCACGGGAACAAGGGAAAGATTGTGTTTTAGAAATACATCGCTAGAGCACGGCGGCGCGTGGTGGTCGGTGGCGGTGCGTAGCCATGAAACAGAGAGGGCCATACCTCATTGGAAAGCTAGTCTTGAATTTTCAAACGGAGCTCTCTAGCCTCGACAAACTGAAAAAGAAGTTGCAGGTTTTAAGCTTGAAAACTCGCCAGAAACCATGGAGGAGAGGGTTTTCGAACAGCAACAACTAGACAAAGGGACTTACATGAGAATAAGGGGAAAAAAGTGGTGAGAACGAGGCTAGTGGGGTGTTTGATCTGGCTTGACATCGCAGAACCTTAAATGACGCGCAACTCAACTACACCACTACTGAGAAAAAGCTTCTTGCTGTGATCTACGCGTTAGAAAAATTTGTCTCTTACTTGGAAGGATCTAGAGATATTTACAGGGTGGGGCGGAACCGGGGAATGGCTTCCCCGTCCACGTCCCTGTCATAAAATTTAATTCCCGTCCCCAGAAAATCTCCATTTTTTTTCTTGGTGATCGGGCAGGGATTCACCTCGGGCACTGACGGGGATCGGGTTCCCCGCGGAGATTTTTTTTCAAATTTTTTTTCTTTTTCATTTTTTATATATTTTTTGAACAAAAAGTTCAAAAAAATTAGATTTTTTTAGAAAATATCTTTAAGTTTCAACTATAATGTTAATCATCAAATAAATTATTCATGTGCATAGATAATATCACAACAATATATATTTATTTGAAATTAAGAAAAAATATTAAAAAAAAAGATAACGGGGTGGGGATCGGGGAATCGTGGACGGGGAATACAATCCCCGTCCCTGGCCCCGTTTAGACATCTCTAGTAGGATCGAAGGTGATTGTTTTTACAAACCACGCAGCAATAAAATACCTCATGAGTAAAGCCAATGCTAAGCTAAGATTGATCAGATGGATCTTGCTTCTATAGGATTCGATGTTGAGATAAAGGATAAAAAGAGATGCGAGAATGTGGTAGCAGATCATCTATCTCGATTAAAGAATAGACGAACTGACTCGACCATGATCAGTATATCCAAAAAAATTTCCTGATGAGCAACTGTCCGTGATCAATCTCACTAAAGAAAAGAGTTTTCCTTGGTTCGCTGACATTTCCAACTACCTAGCAAGTCATGTCATTCCAACAGACTTATCGAGGCAGTAGACTAAGAGATTCTTTCATGAGACTCAATTCTACTTCTGGGATGAACCGTTTCTATATAGGCAATATGTTGATGGAATGATAAGACGATGCCTAGAGGAACACGAGATAAATGAAATACTGGAGGCATGCCATACATCACCATATGAAGGACACTTTGGAGGAATGCGCACTACGGTAAAAGTTTTTAAGTCAGGATATTTCTGGCCGAGCATATTCAAGGATGCGCATCATTATACAAAAACATGTGATAAATACCAAAGGAGGAAATATTCCGTTAACATCGATTCTGGAGGTTGAACTATTCAACGTTTGGGAAATTGATTTCATGGGACCATTTCCCCCTTCGCTCGAAAATCTGTATATCTTGGTCATGGTTGATTACATTTCCAAATAGGTTGAGGCGATTGCCACACCTTTCAATGATGCTAAAACCGTTATAAAATTCCTCCACAGGAACATTTTCACAAGGTTTGGTACTCCGCGAGCACTAATCAGTGATGAGGAAATGCACTTCATAAATAAAGCAATGGCTCATGTGCTACATAAGTACAATATCAAGCACCACATAAACTCTTTATCACCTGCAAACCAATGGCCAAGTAGAAGTATCTAATAGTGAGATCAATAGCATTTTAGAGAAAGTTGTTGGACCTAATAGAAAAGACTGGTCATTGCGACTAGATGACTCGCTTTGGGCTTATTGAACTACACTCAAAACTCCATTGAACAGGTTACCTTAAAGAATTGTGTATCGAAAGGCATGCCATTTGCCAATCGAGTTTGAACATAAAGCTTTTTGGGCTCTTCAAAAGCTAAGCCTTGGTCTTTAGAAGGCCGGTTCTGTGAGAATGTTGCAATTACTTGATTTAGAAGAGCATAGTCACTTCTCTTATGAGAATGCAAAGTTATAAAAGAATAAGAAATGGCATGATCATAAGCTCTCGAACTTTTGAAGTGGGTCAGCAGGTGTTGTTATTTAACTCTCCACTTCTTTTTTTTTCGGGAAAGCTTAAGTCTAAGTGGTCTAGACCATTTCACATTACACAGATAAAACCAAGAGGAGCAATCAGGATTAAGAATGAGTCAACGGAGAATGAATTAGTAGTCAATGGTCAGAGACTTAAGCATTACGGAGAATGAGACAACAGAGAATGAATTAGTAGTCAATGACTACAGAAAAAGGAGTTGCCTCGTGTGCAATAGTTACACACTCGTGCAAGTATACGCGGACTGTAGTAAGTAATAAGTAAATTATCGATCTTCATAGGGACTGTGATTTATCCAAGGAGATGTTTAGAATTGAACAGAAATAAAAGCATAGATGTTGTGATAATTTGGTTTAAATAGCATAAAAAAAACTTAATAGTAAAATGGATTGAGAGAGATAAGGCTAAACTAAGATACTCATGGAAAGCAATAGCAATAAATTGCGAAGAAACATGTAGTAAGGAATAACTAACATACTAAGCCGTACAAACTTCTGCTTTTGCGTCCATTCGTATCAAGTCCGACTTCCACCGCAACTTGTTGTAATGATAACCCGGCACTACGTATGCAATAGTTACAAGTTTATTCCTAAACTCTGATTCAAAGAATTAAAGATATAATTCTAACCTACTGAACATGCAATTAGACTTAGGTTATTTCCTCTTCCGATTTACAACCTATTAGTTCGTGTGGATGGCTAGTCGACACTTACTGTTGATATTTGCTCCTAGTTAACATGCATCAGTTAAACCTTCCTATTTCTTCAAACACATTCTACAACTACTCCACTTTTTCCTAGCGTTGCCTTAAGGAGATTAGTTCATCATACAAACAAAGAACAATAAATGGACAACTAAAAACATACTATAATTGATATTAAAGAAAATAAAGAAACCAATAACTCTTGGTTTCTAACCTCCAGACTCTCTCTCTTTTCCTATTACAGAGATCGCCTTTTATAAGCTTCTTTGTCAACTCTTGGAATATTCCAGAATGGCACAAACCAATCAATGCGACAACTTTCCTTGTTTAAACTTGTCAATTGTGTTTTCATTTGTCTAAGGTAAGAATCTCTTAATTTTCACAATCTGTCTCGTAGTGTTTGGTTAGTCAACTTCTTGCTTCGAATTGATTCTTTCCTTATTTGTGCTTGTAGTGTTTTGACATTTCTTTCTCTCGAGCATGACTTGCTCGCAATTGCGCGTCTTAAATCTTAATTTTGCACTGCTTCGCAATTGCAACTTCATGCAAAAAATAGTCAATCAGCATAAGCTTTGCTAAATGTGTGTTAAGAAGTGTTATAATTCATATCTCGTAATTTTTTCCTCTAATACGTAAGAATTAGCAAACTGCACCTATTTCTCTTTATTTTTTTACCTTGCTCACATTGAATCTTAAATAACAATCACACACAATGACCCAAAATTATCTTGAATTTTGACTCTATTTGAGAGTCATCAAACCTCCAAACTTGAATCATTTATCGTCTCATGCGATGCTAATGTAGGTGTAATAACTGCTAATCACAATGCTGAGTTTTTCCTCTTGTTTACAAAAATATTCTTTAGGTACAATTGCTTTAATATGTCAATGCTTAATCGTCCCAGTTCATCCTTCACCAAAGTCCTTTCAATCTCATCTCAGTCTTTCTCCTCATTGCCCTTAACCCATCGCACAACTCCTAGCTTGGAAACTTCTACTATAATGCACTTCAATCAAACCCCTTTTTGATCATTTAAGTTTGGTCAAAATATTCTGTCCGGGACTTATTTATTTGGGTCCCCATTGGGTAAATTTTTCTGCATGGCCACTATATTGAAATCCTTAGCATGGTCAGCAGATTACTTGATATACCTACAACTATTTGCTCTTTTTGCAGTTTCATTTTTACCTAGAATGTCTTGATTTATTTATTTATTTTTTTATAAACAAATATGCATTCGCATAACACTCTACGACTTGCCCTCACACCCAAACTTAAAGTTTTCATTGTCTCTAATGAAGGTGATGCAAAGTTCTCCCAAACTTAATTGAGTTTAAGGTATCCAAAATCTATGTTGCGAGCTAATCGGTTTCTTCCCATAGAATTGTACTATGCTCTAAATTTAAAAAGGATCTGTCATAAGGTGATTTCGTTAGGAAGCTAGCAAATGATGTCCTGGGGCATATAAAATTCCAGTGCATTAAAGGCAATGTTTTGAAAGTGCGGAATTAAAAATAAGATTCTAACTCAACATTGGTCAAAGCAATAAAATTAAGTAGGGAAAAAGATTTGAAAGACTGATTATATTAATTTTATATTGAGATAGACATAAAGAAGAGAAAATAAGTGTTGTAGAGACAGAGACTTCCTTTATTCATCTTCTTCCGAATCAGAACTGTCGGGGTCTGTGGAAGAAACAATGGAACTTCACAAAGATGGGCTTGTAGATGCGCAGGTTTAAGAGGGTCAGTGTGTCCAATAACGCACTATCGCGCTCTTTAACATATGCCATAAACACGCCTAAATTGTTGGTGAGCAGCCAAAGGCATCACACCAACTTTTCATGCGTGCTTTTCTTCCTTTTCTTAGGTGGGTGAATAGACACCTGGAGGTGTACAGAAGGACCCACATCTGCTTCTAACTTTGTAGGTTTTGCTTTGAACTCGGCCATCAACCATTTCCACTTCATCAGGCTCTCTGCCTAAAAGTGTTAGCCTCGTCCTTTGATACTCGACAAAGCCTACATCTGCTTTGTCTCTGAATTGGCGTCGGAACAGGCCTTCTGGTGCCGGTATTTCTCCTCTACTTCCACCCAGATGCTCTTCTACCATCGGTGCTTTTCTTTTTTAATGAATCATCACTTCTTTCTCTGCACGAACTGCGACAACCTCAACAGGTCTAGAGGTGCCCGCATCTGCATTTCCTCTGCACTTGGTGGAATTCTTCCATCTTCCTATCAAACTCCTCCATATCCTTTTCTTCCTTTGAAGGTTTTATCCTTCAATGTACCCTGAAGTTTCAAGGCTATCAATCCTCACTGCTGTTCGCGGTGCTGAGTTAACAACCCATTCTTCTTTAGGTGCATCTTCAGATTCTTCGGCTTCCTCGTGCTCTATCGACCTTACAGGTGAAATTTCATTCTCTTACGCC
This sequence comes from Sechiopsis laciniata, assembly GCA_037833695.1. Taxonomy (NCBI): domain Eukaryota; kingdom Viridiplantae; phylum Streptophyta; class Magnoliopsida; order Cucurbitales; family Cucurbitaceae; genus Sechiopsis; species Sechiopsis laciniata. Next base: position 11,372 of record JBBMKA010032634.1, read on the forward strand.
ATCGTCTTCTTATTTGCGGCTGTTTGGCTACATTGCCTGTAGGTGTAGGCGCATTGTCGACTGGCTCGGCAGCCTGAGTGGGGTTAACTTTTCCTTGCCCTTGAATTTGTAACTGCCACCATCTCTAGTAATTTGTTGTGAGTCTTCGCACCATGGTGAAAAATTTTACAGTTTGAAATTGGAGACGAGGATTAAGGGATAACGAAATGGTAATGAGATTACGAAGAAGGTGGATTTTTGTTTTATTTAACTATGAGATGAAGGTTATGATTGAGGCAGCAATCGTCGCAAAGTGTCAGCATGAAATTACCAAATATGGTGAAATCTGCAGATAGAAGGTCAAGGAGAAGTTGACCCTGCTCAGGCTCTAGAGCATGTCGACGTTGTGCCTGTACATGCAAATAATGTGGGTAAATATTCACAAGTTAAAAGATGAAGGCACAAAAGAATGACGATTTCACTTGTAGTAGAGCACGAGGAAGCCGAAGAAACTGTGGATACCCTTAGAGAAGAAAGGGTTGTTACCTCAGCGCTATGACCAGTGGTGAGGTTGATAGCCCTGAAACTTTAAGGTATATCGAAGGTTTGACACCTTTGATGGAGGAAAGGGAAATAGAACAATTTGATCAGAAGATGGAGAAAACCCATCAAGCGCGAGAAGACGAGTGTAGAGGAAATACGAACGCAGGTGTCTCTAGACCTGTTGAGGTTGCTGTGGTTCATGCAGAGGTAAAAGTGAGACCACATCAGGAAGGTAAAGTACCGATGGTGGAACAACATCCTGGTGGATGTTGAAGAGCAATGTCAGTGCCTGAATACCTATTCTGACGCTAATTCAGAGATGATACTAAACAAGGCCTTCCCGAGCCTAAAAGAGCGAGATTGACACCTTTAGGAGGAAGCCTAGATGAGATGAATAGGACCATTGAGCACCTACCAATAGAGTTTTTCATAAACCCTATCGCTAGGGCTACTGAAGTGGGTCCTGCCATACATGCCCAGGTATCAACTCGTCCACTTAAGGAAAGGAGGAAGAACACACATGAAAAGTTAGTGCGCTGCCTTTGGCTACTCACTAGCAACTAAGGCACGTATATTGGGTATGTGAAAGAGCGCGGAAATGCATTATTCGACGCACTAGCCCTCTTAAATCCGCGCATTTTCTAGCCCATTTTCCCACAATTCCAGGTCATTGTTTTGTGCATCGACTCTGATAGTTAAGACAGGATGAAGAAAAAGAATAAAGGAAGTCTCTGTCTCTATCGCATTTCTCTGTTATTTTTGTCTCACCATAATATAATAAATCTCTTTATTTTATTCCCTTTTTATAGTATTATGTTTTGACCAATGCCGTATTAGATTCTTTCTTTTTAATTCCGTGTTTATAAAATATTGTCTTATATACGCTGAAATTTAATCTGCCCTAGGATGTCAATTGCTAGTTTCCTAATGAGAATATTTTGGGACGAATCCTTTTTAAACTCTGAAAATAGTGCATTTTCTTGAGGAGGAAACTGAAAACTTGAGAAATGGAGATTGAGAGCCTTAGATTAAATTAAGTTTGGGAGATTGTGAAAAATTTTACTCAAAGGAACCTAAATAAATAAGCCTCGGGCAGAATGTTTTAAACAAATTTAAAGTAATAAAAAAGAGGTTGATTGAGCTGTGTTAGAGTCGGAAATTTCTAAGCAGATGGGTGTGTTTTGAACTAAGAGCAATCGAGAAAAGAACTGAGATGAGATTGAAAGGACGCTAGTGAAAGAAGAAACGGGATGATTAAGCGTTCGGCGTATTAAGACAATTGCATCTAAAAGAATATATTTTTTTTTAGCAAAAGGAAAAGTATGGCATTAAGATAAGCATTTACTATTTAGCAGCTATTACACCTATATTAGCATCGCTCGAGACGAGCAATGATTCAAGTTTGGGGGTTTGATGACTCTTAAATAGAGTCAGAATTCTTGCTATTTTGTAATCATTGTTTGTAGTTATTATTTAAAATCCAGAGCGAAAATGGTAAGTATAATGAGAAAAAGGTGTAATTAGCTAATGCTTACGCATTAGAGGAATAAACTTGAAGAAATGAATTTAAGCATGGAAGATGTCAGAATTAGCACACTTAGCACGTATTTAGCAAAACTTATACAGATAAACTATTTTGCAGGAAATTGAGATGTAGACTGAGAAGCAAAATGCGCGATGCACGTGTAGTGACATTCGGAGAAACACCAAGGTAGCTTAAACCAAATAAAGAAAGAATCAAATGACGGCAAGATATTGACTAACCAGACATTAGACAGATAAATTGCGGAAATCACCAGATTCTTCCCTTAACCACACAAACATAATTGGCGTATTCGTGCAAGGAAAGAGATCATACATAATTGGCGGATTTATGCAAGGAAAGAGATCGCATCGATTAACCTGTGCTTATTCTAGATTATTCGAAGGATGGTTATAAAAGGAGACCCTTTGTAATAGAATAGAAGAGTAGATTTTACGGAACCAAGTTCATATTGTTTTCTCTGTCAAACTTATTTCAATTTAGTAATACTATTTCAGCATGTTTTCTATGTTATTATTTGTATTTCTTGTTTATATGAGGACCTAATTTCGTTAAGGCAACACTAGGGAAAGTGGTCGATTTTAGCATGTGTCAGAGAAGAAATAGGAAGGGTGTAAGTAGGGCTTGTTAACTAGGAGTGAATCATCAACAATAAGTGTCGACCGGCGATCCACACATACTATTAGGTTGTAAATCGGAAGAGGAAACAACCTAAGTCAAGTTTGCATGTTTAGTAGGTTAGTATTAAGTTTTTAATACTTTAAATTAGAGTTTAGGGATAAATGCATAACTACTGCATACATAGCACCGACATAGCATTACATCAAGTCGCGGCGAGAGTCGGGCTTGATGCGAACGAAAGCAGAAGTGGAAGTTTGTAAGACGTAGTATGATAGTTACCCCTTACCGAATGTTTCTTTGATATCACATTGCTATTACTTTCTATGAGTATCCTAGTTATTCTTATTCTCTCACAATCTATTTTACAACTGTTATGTTTTCAGCCCAATCAATCACAACTATCATTCATTTATTTCTGTTCAATTCTAAACATCTCCTTAAATAAATCACAGTCCCTGTGGAGATCGATAATTTGCTTATTACTTACTAAAGACCGCGTATACTTGCACGAGTGCGAATTATTTACACATGAGGCAACTAGGAATCAATAGTCAGTATTCCTACATTGCATAATATTTTAGCGCATTTTATTCAATATTTGTAATCGAGAAGCCGTGCTTATAATGCTGTAACGGCTTGAGTTTTTGATTCGGTTCCCAGGTACAATTTTCAGTTGTTTCAGTTTGTTCGTTGGGCCATTATTGCGGTTTTAGCCTTAGGGGTATTTAGTAAATGTACTCTTAAGGCCAGTTAAGTGATTTTATGAAATTTAATGTTGTTTTTGTGTTTTCCGAGCTTTTGGGCTAGTTTGGTGATTTAGAGAATGGAGCCTTAATTAAAAGAGAAATAAAAGAAAAAAAAAGGTTTACGTTTTACGATCGTGCTTTTCATCGATCTGTTTCACATAGAGATCAAAGCTAGAAAGTTTTCTCCATCGATCCTTTCTCCCAGCGATCACCTTCCTCACCCTCGTTTCGCCGATCCATCACCGTCGACCTGCTCCCGATAGTCGACTGTGCAGCCCCTGGTCAGTCGCGAATGCACCTGCACCAGTCCTCACCTCCGTAGCCTCGCGTTGCCAGTGCTGCCTGATCGTAGTCGTGCAGCTCTGCATCTACCTTTGCCTATCGCAGCACAACCCATGCGTAGTCCCGTGCACTTGCGTGCTCCATCGCTTGCACCAACTGTAATGCATCCTCAGCGAGGAACCGCGCAGCCTTGTTGACCTGCATCTGCGCTCACGCCTGCACAGCTAGCCAAGCCACCCGCCCGCACGCATGCCTTACCCAGCCAGCCTTCGTCGTCCTTGTTGGGCATGTACGCCCCGCTGATTTGCACCCTACACAACCGCCCACTCCTTCGCTGCTGTGCACGTTAGCGCACCTACAGCCCGCGGCGCCTCGCTGTGCACCCGCAGCCCCACGTGCATCTGTGCCGAGCCTGTTTGTTAGGGTTTGGGTAATTCCTATTTTCCCTAAGTTCCTTGTGTTTTTAATGGATTGATTGGTTAATTAATTATTTAGTATTACTAACTTAGGTTGCGAGTTTGTTCATGTTAGTTATCTGCAGCTCGAAGAGCACTAGTGTTTACTGTTCTGTATTATCTTTCAGGTAAGGGTTTCTTACTTGGGTTGTATGGACCTTACACTTGTTATTCACTGATTGTGTCTATTGTTGTATATGTATACTGATTTTTCCAACATGCTAGGTAGATTCTCTGTTGATGATAACCTGTCTTTGAATTTTAGCATGTATCAGTTGCATGTTCATTGATATAGTATCCAGCTAGGATTGACTGCTATTTATCGTTGTTTATTGGTATCTGCTAGGGAATTGAACATGTCTATTTTCTTAGAATTATATCATGTTAGGTTGTCTTCATCTAGAGGCTTCGAGAGGACGCGATGTAACATGCCCCTTTCTCAGGTCCGGGGATGTGATGTAACATGCCACCCCCAGTATTACCTAGTTTCGAGGCCTGCTAGAGCAAAATTCTGATTATGGTGCAAGCCTGCCATGAGAGTTTCCTTAGCTTCAAGTGTTGGGTGTGAACAGGTTGCCATAGTAGAGTACCGAGGGCCTCCCACCAACTGCGGATCAATGGACACCAATTTTGAGTCTTGTTAGGCATGTGGACCTAGACCAGTGTAGTCTGCATAAGCCTGCATTTACTTGGCTTCAGTAGCATGCGGTGTATGCGCACACGCACTAGATGTCTAAAGGAAGGCTCCCTTGGACTAATGTCGTCAGTACACCATTCCTTGTGATTGTTTAGAGCCGAACACGTGGATCATTCCCCAAGTGTTCAAATCGTTGTTAGGTCGGGAGTCAGCAAACTTTCAATGTTGGGAGTTATGTTGATAACTCAACTTTGGACTGAAATTTTGTCAATTTGCATGTATTGCTAGGATGCTAGATGATGTGCTGACTTGTGTACTGTATCCCGGTTGAAGATTCTTACTGAGTACCTTCGTACTCACCCTTATTTCTGTGGTTTTTCCACCAGGTAACTTGGGACAGCACCGGGACGGCTAGGGGAGGCGTTGATGGATCATGAGAGTCCGCTATGTTTATTGTTTATTTCATTCTTTTATTTGGTTATTGATTCAGCATGACAGATATTGATGATTTTATTATTTTAAACTGTTTTTAATCATCTCTGGCTAGAGACCCGAATGTTGTTTAAATTCTTTTCAGTTGGAACACTTTATGAATTGGAATATACCAGTTATTTGTTTTACAGTTTTTCTAATATAACTGTATTTAAATCATGAATGTTGAGTAAGAATCGAGTCTAGGACTGTTATTAGAAGTCGGGTTCTTACAGATGCTAAATCATGAATGAATGCAACTTCTATTTATTTTTACTCGCAATTTACTATTTTTGCCCGCTTATTTCCTATAATCCTTAGAATAATGTAAACTATAGTAGCCTAAAATGTACTTTATTTGATAGCTATCAAACCCTCAGACTTAAATCATTGATTGTCCCAAGTAATGCATAGTCTATTAGTTAGCCATTCTTGTTTAATCAGTTTTTCTTTCTTTTGAGCTTAACCAAGCAGTTCTTATTGCATTTCATAATCTTAGCATAGAACTTTTTTCTCTTTTCAGTTTTCAAACTTTCCCAAAGATTCAGGTTTTGCCTTAAAAATCCTCCCTACCATGACTGGCAGATCGTTCCTCAGCACAATTATTTCTCATTATCCAATCTATTGTACACAATCACTTCTACAACTAAGTTTGCCTAAAACATTCTGCCAACGCGTTGCATTTCATAATGCCTTAGTTTTGCCCAGAATGTTTTGATCTTTATTTTTAATTTTTTTTAATATGCATGCCGCTCTTGATCGCTCTTTCTTTTCAGCATTCACTCATCAGGCTGCCCTCACCCCCAAACTTAAAGGGTTCATTATCCCCAATGAAGGTGAAGCCTAGTTCCCCCAAACTTAGCTATTTTTGTGATTGCGATACTCTATCTCAAGCTCTAAGACAACTTGTGAGTTTTGGTTCTTTTTGTCATTCATGAAAGGGACTATTCTAATGCTAGGTTTGGATCTAGGAGAATTTAAGAATTCTTCTAATTAAAAGAGAGTTCCCTACTACAACTTAGATTTGAGATAATAATGCTAACTTAATTTTTCAAAGGAAAATTGACGATTTTATAAAATTAATTAAAAAGGAAATAGAACAAATTGCATCTTAATAAATGAAATGCATGTTCCTATAAAATTAAAATTGCGACTACGAATCTAATGCATGCTTGAAGGAAAAAAAAAGCTTAAAGCTAATAAGAGAGTGAAACTTCCATCTAAGTGTTTGCGTTGCCGCCTATATTGCCTTTGCCTTGCTACGAATTGAGTATTTATTTTGGAAATTTTAGCCATTCGGAGTACTCTTTTAGTGTTGCAACTGCCTTCAATATTACTTCATCTCTCTTATTCACATATTCCCAAAAGTCTTGCGAGTGGGAGAATAGTGATTCAAATTGTTTGATTAAACAATCCTCATTTAAGAACTTCTCATGTTGCCTTCCTTTTTCCTACCATTTCGCGTTCTCCATTTCCATCATGTGCTCAGTGTGTACTTTTAAAATCTTGTCAGTCAATTGAGGTTGAACTCCTTGCTTCAAACATAATCTAGTGATAGTATGCAGAAAAAACATCTTCCTGCACTTGGCTGAAGCCCAGCTGAATTTGCTCTTCCACTATCTTGCCTAGGTTTGTGTTTATTTCAATCTTGATTACATAAAGCACAAGTGCCTGCTCCTTGATAACTATGTTTGCATTAGTTGATGGAACAATCGCATTTTTAATAAATGTAATCCAATCCTACAATTCTGGTTTAACCCCATTTATTGGAAATGACCATTGATTTTTCCTCCTGGCGCCCTCCATTCCAATAGTTTTCGCGCAATCCTGCAACTGCTTCTTAGTTGGCTTCTTTAGTCACCTTTGGAAATCTATCCCAATGTCGTCAGGAAGTTGGAAAACTTCGTTCAAGGCTGCGGATCTGCAGTTCATGATTTGACCTTCTACACGCAAGAAAATTGCTTTTCTCTATTCAGATTTGCATAGAACTGGCAAACCCAGTCTTGCCTTGCGTCTATGGTAGGTAGTGCTAGGCTGCTCCAGCCTAACTCACATATCTTAACAAATGTTGCATGTAGAATATTTTTCACATGCCATCCTCGATCCTGTCAGAATCTTTTTCGTGCTAGTGTAGCATAGAATTTTTATTCCGAGACAACTGGATATTCATCTCCTCTACTTTCTTCCTCATTTCCTTTATCAGATGTCTAACTGCTTGAGGCCATTAGTTATAGGAGAAGGAATAGAAAATAGAGCTTTTGGTTTCTTGAGAGGCAAAGTAGGATGTGGTGGTTGATCCTTCCTTGCATAGGGTTTATATAAATTTTCAAAAGATTTCAGAAATCCATGTGTAAGGAATGAGATAATCATAAAAGAAAATTTTAAATTTTCTACAGAGATTTCTTTAAAATCGACCAAATCCTTTTTTAAACTACGCAATAAAAAATTTAAGGAAATAACTGAAATGGAAAATTGCATAAATGGAAAAAAAACTTCATATCCTAAGAATTACTGTAAAATTTTGCAAAAAGTTAGAACTACCAGATTTTCACATTCCAAGAATGCTGCTGAGTAGGACCTGGGTGGAACCCTTGTGATAATTTCGTCCGGTGCGATTTTTCCTTACTTGGGCCATTTATATATCTTCGGAGCATAGCCATCTTTGATAGCTTTCTCCTACCTTTCTCTGTCGTGCACCTTAATTCGTATACTTCCTACCACTCTTAGTGTAGATAGGGTACAGAGCATCAAATTAAGCTCAATTGAATTGCCCATGTGTCGCTTCCTCTACTGATCAACTCTTGTTATGTATGTGGTGCTGATAGCATAAAAACTATGGGTACTATTGCAAGTAGCCCATGGTTTAGCACACTAACATTTTTTCCTCCTGACGAGTTGACTCTACACCTTCCTTGTTGGTTTGATGCGAGATCTTGATAACTGGCTCTGCAGGTTCATTACTCACCATGCTAACTGTTTGAGAATGTTCATCCTCGCTTTGACTTTCATCACTCAAAACTTACTCAGTATCTACATTGGAACCTTCTTCACTTTCTTCCACAATGCATTCTATGATATTAGCCTCTAAAGTGGCCAGGATTGTGAACCTTGCCCGAGCTTCCTCCTGCTACTGAAAAAGTCTCCTTTGTTCTCTGTCTATTTCTACTACCTGTTGCAATGCCTCAGCCGAGATTCAAGCGCATCAACCAATAGGGAAAGAAGTCCCAATATATATATTACCACAAGCAGCATTAACAAAAGATGAAGTACAATCACTTTTCGAATCAGCATTGAAACAACAACAACCCTCCACAAACACCTTTCTATCAGCAATATGGCTATGTAAAGGAGCCATACGCAGTAAATTTTCACCCAACGTATCCTAACTGGGAAAATCAGTTGCAGTTTGAGGGAGATCATAGTAGCATCTATCAGCATCAACACATCTGCAAGGAGATCGCAGCAACATGAACCATACATCGGAGGACACAAATATGGAGAATGAGATGTGACTAAAATGCCAGTAATGGATGAGGAAGAATGACATCATTCTAACACCTCAAGAACCCAAATACGAGCATAAACGATCTCTTGAGGAAACACTCAGGGAAAGTGCAGCCAATAGAGAAGATACAAGACCGGATGACACATTCTTAAGGGCCAAAGTACTTTAAGGATCAGGAGCAGATGAATTCAACTATGGGACATAACTCTCATAGAAAGATTTAAAGCTAGTTATGATCAAACGAAATGAAGAGGCCATAACTTTAAGGCTTACAGTAGAAGACAAAGAACAGAGGATGCGATTTTAGCAGTAGGAAGTAGCTTGGGCAAGGTTCGCCACTCAAGTTATTCCTGAAACTGATAATAAGGAAATAGTTATGTAAGCAAAAGATGAAAGTTCCAATATTGACACTGTACAAAGCCCTAGTGATGAAAGCTAGAGCGAGGATGTGAATCCTCAATCATTTAGCTTTTTGAGTAATGAGCCTGCTTTATCAAGCACTAAGATTCTATATCCACCCAGTGTGGAAGAGAAAGAATGGACGTATCCACAGGAAACTGAAGATAGCTCACAAAACAGTGGACCACTAGCAATGGTACCCATCATTTTAAAGCTATCTTGCCCTCAACCGCATCAAGAATTGATCTGTCAAGGAAAAAACATATGGGAAATTCAATTGAGTTCCAATGTGATGCTTCGCACTCTATAGACTCTGCCAGTGATAGGAAGTACAAGCATTATGGAACATGATGGATTAAAGCAAGAGCAAGTGATCAAAGATGGCTTCGCTCCAAAAATATATAAATGGTCCAAGTAGGAACGACTCTGTTAGTGATAGGAAGTACATGCATTAAAGCGCATGATGGATTAAAGAAAGAGCATGCGATCAAAGATGGCTTCGCTCCAAAAATATATAAATGGTCCAAGTAGGAACGACTCGCACCAGACGGAATTAAATTAGCACAAGGGTTCCGTCTAGGTTTTGTTCAGCAGCATTCTTGGAATGCAAAAATCTGGTATTTATGACATTGTGCAAATTTTTACAGCATTAGTTGATTTATTTTTCGTAATTTTTGGATAGAATATTTTCCTTACCTGCATTTTTCCTTTTGTTAGTTTGTTTCCTTTGATTTTTACTTTTGGAAGGGAATGATGTGAAAAATTAGAGCAAGATCCTTGCCAAAAAATTAAAGTTTCCTTGCATGGTTATTTTTCCTTTTCTTGCATAAAGATTCAAATTTCAAATTCTTTCCAAAACATTATTTATACCCTGTGAGAAAGGAACTATCACCATCCTTTAGTCTGCATTGTATTAGAGCCCTTATCATCTCGAGCTTTCTCCCATCTAATGGCCCCAAATCGTAAAGTATGCAGCAATTCAGCAAAGGGTAAGACGCATGTTGAGCGCAACCAATTTTGAGATTCAACGCCTCCAATGCGTAGAGTCAAGAAATCATCTACTGTTGAAACTAAGTTTAAACGTGGAGAAAGTTCGCACCGTCGGAAAACTAAGAGTGAGAAGTTCTTTAGAAAAATAGATAAGAGAGTAAAACAGCTAGTTAACACTCCTTATGTCGCTGTAAGCAGTGAAGATGAAACACCACCTTTGGCAAAAGAGTTTCTAGAATTGGCAGGCATACTGGTAAAAGATTATTTGCAACAAAGGGCGGATAAAAGGGCAGAGAGCAATCATGAAGAATTCTTAGAAGGGACTCTGATGAAGATGAGCCATGCAGCGAGAAAAAAGAAGACAACCTAGAAGAGGCTGAAGTATTAAGCGAGATACAAAGGCAAACCCCGAGATATTACAGCAACAGAATTCAAGCCATGAGGACGAGGGTATTGCCAAAATTCTAAGTAATAAGCAGATAACCAAGTTCAGAACTATTCGAGAAGGCACAACCTTTGTGTCCATCGACGCAGAGAATAGTATATCTTGCTAAAAAATAAAGAATTTGTGCGTGAGCAAGGTCTAGATGGAATCTCAGAAGAGACAATTAGAAGAATAGAAGAGTTTCTTTGGACGAAATATTTTAACCCAAGTTTGAATGCAATAACATAGTAGGTGCGACAATTTTATGCAAATTTCAATGAAGAAAGGCCACTGTTCTCAAGGGTAGATGGTCAGGAAATTGATTGTCGAGCAGCTGTATGGAACAGAGCATTCAAACTCCCTGATGGTCCTAGAACTTATTTTCAAAAGCTGATAGACACTATTACAGAGGGTCAAATGCGAGAATGTCTGGTGACGATAGGAATAATGAGAGCGGAGTGGAACGATCCAAACATCATTCCAAGCATATTGGGTTAGAGAAGACCTTAACGATTGGTTGAAACTCATCAGAACATCAATCATGCCCTCAACCAATACAGTCCTATTAAGAAAGTATCAAGCAATGTTATTACATGCAGTCAAGTCTGGGATGCATATCAATTTAGGACAGATATTAGAAACACAAATTCAGCATTATGCTGAAGAGATGCCAGATCAGATGTATTTTCCATTCTCGATAACAAAATTATGTTTTAATCAAGGAGTCCGACCAAAATTTCGCGATGAAGTCATACGCATTTTCCCAACAAACGAAGAAAAAGGGAAGGAAACTTTGTTTGTGAATGAGCCAGCTGTAACGGCCCAGTTTTTCATTCTGGTTCCCCAGGTACGTTCGGTTAGTTTTTCTGATATTCGGTTGGGCTGTTAGGGTACTTTGGACCCCTAGGGGCATTTTGGTAATTTTGCCTCTAGAGGTAGTCTCGTAATTGCCAGGGTTCTGGGTTTGTTCTGTTAAATTTATTTAGTTGGGGTTTTCTTTCAGTTTCAGGTTTCCGGAGCTAGCTTGGTCTTTTTGGGAGGTTTGGAGCTTCGGTTTAATTACTTGAAAATAGAGGAAAAAGTTGCACTTGTCAGGGCTCGAACCCACGACCTAGAGAGGACACGTGTCGCAACCTCCCTTCTCTCTTTCTTTTGTGCCGAAACCTAACTTAAAAAGGGAGCAGCCGCATTTTCCTTCCTCTCTTATTCTCTCATTTTTCCGAATCCACTTCTCCAAGCTCCCCAAAATTTTCCCCCTTCGCTAAGTCCCTCCAGCCCTTCGCTAGATCGCCCAAGCCACCAGTCGAATGACCTCCTTCACCGAGCAGTAGGTAGGCCCAGTCACTCTACCGAGCTCACTCAGTTTGCCTAGCTGCGTTTACACGCTCGCCCAGCGCATAGCCCCGCGCGCCTTCGCCCCAGCGATCGCACACCGATCTGCCCTCTTTCGCAAGCCTCTCGCGCCGCCTAATCTCCATCCGCACGTCCAGCTCGATCGCCTAGCTTCGCCAGCGCATCATCAATCGCACACGCCACCAGCTTCGCAGCAGCGCCTCGCCCGACCCCCCTGTTGCATTCGCACGCCCAGTCGCACCCTACAGCAAAGCCAGCACTCTCGCTTTCCATCGCGCATCGTCGATCGCTCCCCGCCGCAGCCGCACAGCCTCTCTGGGTGCCTTCACCGATCGCCACATCCGTAACCCGTCCCATTTCAGCCCTCGCGTGCACGCCCTTTGCCAGCGCCGAGCACAGTAGCCGTTCTAGCCACACGCTGCAGCACATCTGCCGAGACCTCTAGCAGCAGCTTCGCCGCACGCCTCTACCTGCCGCGCAGGAGCCTGCCGAGAGCCATTCTACCAAGGATTTAGCTGTCGAGTCTTGAGCCTCGATTTGGGTAATTCCTTTTCTCGAGCCTCATGCGTGATTGGTTACCTGTTTCTGTTTAGCCGATAGATATTGATTAGTTATTTACATGTTATTGCTAGGTTGTTGTCTGCAGCTCAAGGAGCACT
>JBBMKA010032654.1:0-11623 GCA_037833695.1 Sechiopsis laciniata
AAATATTTGTCAATGTTAAGTAATCTTGAGCTTATTTTCCTTTTACTTGTACTTCTCCATTGTTATTACTTATTAGTACACATAACTAGAAGACCTCTTCATATACATAATTCAGCTTCTTGTATCACCAGAAAGTCAACGTAGAAAGTAATTTGGCTCAAGATCACAGATGAAACTCATGAAGTAAAGAGCAATGGTAAGGGCCTCAAGTCTAAGACCAGTAGGCAAACAGATACCCTACATGTGAAAGGATATAAGTTTTGAACCAATTTTCTTTTTTCAATTTCAACTATGAAAAAGCAAGCATGTTTTGGGGGTCATATGGCAACAGAAATCATAAAACCATAGCTATGATAGAAAAAGCCGATGAAGCGTTGGCGTGGATCTAGCAATACGAACCTTGCACTCTGTGCAACCCATCCAGTGAGAATTGCAGGCCACGCCAAACCTCGAATCTACCAACGAAAAGATTGTTGTTTAACTTAAAGTGATTGAAACAATTATCACAATGGACGCGTTTGGACATTGACACTGTCAACATTGAAAGTAGAAATTATGGAAGCACGTAAACCTTTGAGTATGTTGTGGTCACATTCTAGATGAAAACTCTGTTGCCACCAGGAAAGGTATTATATTTACTATCAATGCAAGAAACATCAGCTATACTACATGATCTAATGGCACAACAGAATATATGATTCTAGATATTCACTGTGTAACAAGCTAAATCGTGTGCAGTGAACAACAATGTTGTGGAATTAGGCCGTTGTATGATGAAAGATCTTCATGTCTATATTGTTTACAATTCTATTTACTTGGTTAGTAGTCGTAAGAAGTCAAGCCCGTACGTTGAGAGTGTGTGTGTATATATATATATATATATATATATTTATATGTGGTCAGCAGCATTGAATTATTTTGAATTTTAATGATTATTAACACTAATTTTTATACTATAAGGAAAGAATGGTCATAGTAGTAAGTAATAAAGATGAGCTTATTATAAAGTTCAAACTGGTGTTGGTTTCCTCTGTCTGTTACATAACCAGATATCATTTTATCTGTTCTTTTTTTAAAAAAAAAATGTTCTTTAAAAAATGTACACACTGTCACTAGCAATCCTTCTCATGTAACAAGAGAAAAGTAAGCATAGAGAATTCAGTAAACCTGAACATATCTGTTTGCTGCAGGTATGACGTCTGCACTCTTCGGCCCCGCAAAAGCTGAAAATTTAAAATAACATCCAACTTTTAACAGATGACAACGTTCTAGCTGCTATGTGGTGAGGAACATAAAAGAAGGGTCTATAAATTTTCTTTTGGAAACCGGGAAATCGGAGAATACACGGGGTAATCATGCCCGTCTCTAGGCCAGGCACCGGTAGACATCGAAGGAATGGAGACATGAGAAGTTTCTACAAATTAATGTTACAGATGAGTCTCGAACCTACGACCTTGAGGGGAGCACACTTTCAAAGCTCAAGTCTTCGACCACAACGCTGCACCTTGGTGATAGAACAGTCCATAAAATTAATGACCTTTTTTATTTTTTTGTTTTTATAACTAAGAATTGGAGTGTTGCCCCCACTAATTTCCTGGGGCACCCACACCCATCATAACCCCTGGATCCGAGAGGCAACAAATAATTTTACAATAAGCTCACTTGTGAATTTCGAACGTGAGACCTCTATGATAGTATACCTTGTAGACCACAAACCTCTACCAACGAGACTGCCATTTAAGTACAAAATTAATGGATCTGTAACGAGTAGTTTATGTAGTTAAGCAATGATGCAGAAACTCAGTACCAGTTAGTGCTGCTGATCCAAATAGTTTAGTAACAACAAGCATCAAGAAACCAGATGCCAATCCAACAAACAGCAAGATAGATATATGATGTTGCACTTCGTTTTTATCCTGCAACAACCATTCTTCTGGTTAAGAAATGCAGCACACAGTTATTCCATATCTGTAATTAAAAAAAATCCCTCTATTATGGGGTCTCACCTGTTTAGCAATGGCCGTGGCTACCATATTTGAAGTTGCAATACTCAGAAACATGAACACATAGCTTGTATAATCACATAAAACCGTAGCTGGGCCTGTCAGTAAGAAATTGCAAACAAATTATGTTCAAGAAATTAATACTCAGTGTTCACCAAATCAGATCAACTCAAGTGACTGAAGTTCATTGCTAGTTGAATCAAACCAGAACACTGAATGTTTGAACCTCTAGTTTTTCTCAATACATGACCAAAATCCAAGTTAAAGCTAATATTCAATTAACTTCTTACACTTCACAAGAATTAAAGCAAAAGTAAAAGAAAATTTTAAGGGTAAATTATAAATTTGTTCCCTATAATTGGAAGTTAGAATTTAGTCCTTAGAGTTTTAAAATCTAGAATTTAGTCCTACTTTCGAGAGAGATAGAATTTAGTCCCTGATTTTAAAAACTAAAATTTAGTATCTATGGTTCGATAAAAACTAAAAAATAGTCCTTCATAATTGTTGACAAATTAAGTACATGTAGGTGACTATGTACATGTAAAATATATCATTTTTTTGTTCAATCAATTACTTAACTCACACTGTCATTCTTGACACATAAATAATTAACTTTCACATATTTAATTTGCCAACAATTACGAACGACAATGACTATTTTTAAATTTTATCAAATCATAAAGGCTAAATTCTAGTTTTTAAAATCACAAAGACTAAATTCTAATTTTTTTTTTCAAACCATAGAGACTAAATTTTAAATTTTGAAACCATAGGAGGTGTTTGTTTGTTGAATTTATGGAGGATTTACAAACGAGTATTTACTGACTACTCCTAAAAAAATTACATTCAAACGAGCTATTGTAACTACTCAAAAAAACTTCTCATTTCTAACTACTCAAAGTAAATCCTCATATCTAACTCCTCATTTCTAGCTACTCAAAAAAACTTCTCATTTCTAGCCACTCATTTTTAATCAATAATTTTTAACTACTCAAAATAACTCATTTTTAACCACTCATTTCCGATCATTCATTTTTTAACTGCTCAAAATAATTCATCATTTCAAATCCACATCCAAACAAGTTATTGACTCTAAATTCTCTAAAAAGAACCCACATCCAAACGAGTTTTTTTGCTGCAACTCCATAAACATTTACATCCAAACGATTTATAACAAAAACCTCAATTTTCCAACTCCTCAAAATAACTTTTCAAAGTAACTCTTCATTCAAAAATCTCATCCAAATATCTCCATAGAGACTAAATTCTAACTTTCATTGAACAAAAGGGACCAAATTTATAATTTACTCAAATTTGAAAGAATACCTAAAGCAGCGAGCTCAACAGCACTCCCCTGGCCAATAACCGCAGTGTCAATGAGACTCATCAAAGGTCCAAAAATCCACAACCCAATGGCAGGTCCAGTGAACGTAACAATCTCCATCACCTGACTCAACAAACCCTGATTCCCCAATTCTTCTCTTCCGCTCTCCAACGACTTCTCCTCATCCTCGTCGATCCCGCAACCATCAAACGGGACCGCAAAACGGCGGGACGATACAGCATTGATGAATGAAGGGGAGGAGAATGAGGGAAAGAGAATTTTGGGGCTGGAAAGAGATTGGGGAGTGAAGGGAAATGAAGGGCGAAAAAATGGTCTGGGAATTTTGGGGCTGCGGATTATTTGAAGAGTGATTGAAGATGAACAATGTAGGGTTTTGCAAGGCATTTTTTTTCTCTTTGGCGGCTGGAAATTGTTGAGATTTTTGTGACAATTGTGTGAGGAAGATGAAGCTTTGCCATTGCCATGGAGTATTCAAAGAGGTGATGCTACGTGGACGATTCATGATCGTTTTTTTTTCTTTTTTCATGTAACGGTAAATTAAAGAAACTGCTTGAAACCGAACCGCTGTCGGTTAAGGTTAAAGTTAATTCGATTTGTGTAGAAATAAAAGCTGACAATATTTTGTTGGTTATTTGTTTTAGAAAATATGTAAAATTTTAAAAATAGTTAGGGAAGAGAGATTGAATACATACAGAAATGGTTGTATTCAATTCAGCTCCACGATCGTGTTTAATTTTAAAAATTGATACTTGATTTTCATAGTATCTTCTAAGTAAAGTTTGTGGTTCCCTTTCTAAATTTCAACTAATCGTTTGTATCTTAAAGGTGATTGAACAAGGGTCTATGTTGATGACACTAAATTATTCTTGTTGATGAAAATACTAATCTTTTGCATCTCTACTATTTTTTTAATTTTTAATTCTATAATAATTGGAGGTGGATGGATTCAAACCAAGGACCACATAAACTATTGTTCTTGTTGACCATCTTTTCCACATATTTGATAAAGTAATTCAAGGAGAATAATTATTTATTTTACTATTTTGTCCCTTTGTCAAAATTTTTTTTTTTTAATTTTATATTTTATAGAAAATAACGATTCTCAACCTAAATCACTTTTTAGAAAAAAAAATAAATGAAAAATAATTATAATAATAATAATTCTCTCGTTAAATCACCTTTAAGACAGTAAGATATGTTAAAAATAAATTAAATGAATTCACAATAAAATGTATATTAAATATTGAATTTCCTATTAGCTAGCATATATGGTGTATAGTTGAAGCTAATAAACTCAACTACATTCAGGACTTTCTCCACCTGCATCTCGACCTTGCTGCAAAGATGCAAACGATGATGAACTGCACAACAAAATCGACCAACCTTTAAATTAGTCGACATCGAATTTCAATGTTCGTACTTTGTACCTTAAAAAGATAAGTTATGTACAATAACCGAGCTGGTTGCACCCCTAATCTCAAGTCACATAGGTTGGAAGAGTACTTGATGAGTACATATTGTATGGAAAACAGAATTAAGAATTGTTAATGTTGTTAAAGTTGAAGGCAAAAAAATTACAAGTTGATAGTTATCATAAATTTGATTTCTTTTTCTTTCCTTAATGGTATTGCAAGATGAAATCTTCGGTCCAAAAAATAATAAACCAAATCTTGAATTATTACACAACATGATAACTTCACAGCAAATATAGCCAAAGATGAAGCTGCTCACCTTTCTGTTCTAGCTTCAACCAAGCAGCAAAACCTTCAAAACCTGCCGTGAAATCATATGCTTCTTTGTGTAACACTGTTTTAAGCTGCCAGCACGACCTTTCGGTTTCGATCTATTCCTTTATCGAATTCAAATGATGACAACGACATAAAAAAGGTATCGAATTGTGTCACCTGCAAGCTCACATTGACTGTCTCCTATGCAGCGTTCTCCTTTACCACATTATAATGGCTTAAATTACTGGAGTAAAGCACTCCATTCGGAGAAAGGACGCGCCGAAGAGCATTGAGAAACCGAGCCTATATAAGAGAAGTTATTGTAGAAAGTGAGAAGAGCTGCTATTTGCACTTAGAGAAAGTAAGGATGTCTTGTTTTTACCCATTGAAATCCAACGAGGGCGTACCAGCAGCCCCCCAAACCATAGCCTCTACTGCTTATAACCTGGAACCAGACAGGAAAGTTGATGAACAATGAGAAGAAGAAATAAGGAGGGAAAAAAGTTGGGAGATCAAACATTACCAGTAATAGAAAGGCACCAAAAGAAAAGCATCCACACATTGACAAACTAATAAATTTTAGGTCTCGACCAGCCTGCAAGAATCAAACTTCTAGAGTTAAGGGAAGTTTGATGATTTCAACACAAAACTGAATTTGACCAAGGCAGATAAATGTTACTCAAGTACACCCTAGAACAATGAGCCAATGACTGAGAACATTTCAGTAAGGAAAGATGAGGAAGAAGAGAAATGGGAAAGAGGATGCCAACTACATAGGCAATCAATAATTAGAGGTAAATCAAAGGAAAACCGGTAATACATGCTATGACACCAAAATTTAAGAGTTGCGTATCCGTGTGGTCAAGCTTGTCGAAGTTGCCGAAGCCATAGAGTTGAGATGAGAAGAAGAAACCCGCCAATTATCCAACTATTAAGTCAAATGGGTTGTCCATGGGCAACTCTGAACCCATTATAGAAGAAACCTAGGCATTCTTCATTCCTTTCCTACCCTTAAGTAAAGTTTAATGATTACTTTATTGACGACCCCGTGTTGGAAAATGGAGGATGAACTACTCTTTTTATCGCTAATTGGTTTTAAGATGGAATCCCATGCTATCCAATATACTCAGATGTATATATTTGAGAAAGAATAGCTTGATCTCTCCAGAGACAAGAAATTAAGTGAGAAATTAAGTGAGAAACGAAGTGAGGACGAGGATGGGGAAGACATCTTCCTTCCCTTCCTGCCTCATGAACATCCTCAAGTGAACGTTCAATTCAATTGCAAAAACTTTAGCAAAATTATTAAGGTGAGAGAACATACCAATAATGTCCCTTCTAAGCTAAGAGTTGCGGGCATTATGACTAGCGCCAAGAAATATGGAACCAACACCTTATGCATCTGCATGTCCAAAAAGTTACGAAATATGGAATTAGCACTTTTACGCATCTACAATGCAACCATCAAGGATTACAGTAAAAAGAGTGATATGGGAACAATAATGATGAAAATGAATTAATCCGATTACTTAATATGATGAAAATGAAGGGAGACATTAAAAAGAGTGATATGGGAACAATAATGGTTCATATTCCAAATGTCAGGGTTTAGAGATCAAGAACCAACCTCTTGAATAATCTTCACTTCGGGCGTAAAGAGATTAGGGAACAACCAAGGAACTGATGTTCCAATAGTTCCTAAAACCAAACCAAAGATAGCTCCTATGATCACGAGTGACTTGAGCAGCATCCGAGCCTACACAACACGAAAGGGTTTACATAATAAATTCACAAAACCTTGGGTACTAAAACCATTACCCATCATTTGTTAACGACTATCGACGCTTCTAAACATCATGGATTGGCCTAATGATCAAAGAAGGTTTTAGAGATACAAGAGATTATGAGTTCAATCCATGGTGAGCACTTATCTAAAAAATAATTTCCTATAAGTTTTCTTGGCATCTAAATGTTGTAGGGTCTGATAGTGAGTCATGTGAGAACAGTCGAGATGCACATAAGCTCGTACGAACACTCGTGGATATCAAAATGCAAGGAAGTTTCTAAGATTTATGAATATCCATAACAATGTAAGGAACTGATAGGGTTGAATCTTAGTAGAAATAGGAATAATATAAGGGTATGTTAGCAATTACTTGGGGAGTAAATTAGAGTATTTTATTATAAATAGAGAGGGTTGGGGTAGGGTTTAGGCATCCAATTATTGATTGATTATTGAGTGATTATCTTGTAGGGCTCATAGAGAGTATTCTCTTGAAAGGGGAGATTCTGAGACCTATCAAATCTTGGTTTATCTTGTATTCTTTTACCTTTTTATATAATCTAAATCCTTGTATTCTTTTACCTTTTTATATAATCTAAATCCTGGATCATATCACGAACCTATTTCAAGTTAAATGAAATTGGTGAGGCTACTATAGTATCATGCAACCAAAATTCACAAAAAAAAAAAAGAAAATCATTATAAAACAGAGTTCTCACCTTATTAAAACTACGATTCACTCCCGTTATCAACCCAGGCATAAATGCTTGAGCAGTTTGAGAAAGAGGTTCACCCAATATGCTACACATGTAGAACGTTTGATTCATGACCTAAAGTGCATGGACAAGCCGTCAATTTGACATGACCATTGACTTTCAATAGAAAAGAAAGAGGCATAGATAGATATAAAAATGAAAAGAAATGTGTAATTTAACCTGATGAGCGGCCATGGTGTGTGTGCCCATAGACGTAGCATAATAGACGAGGAGAGAATAAAAGCCCACCTAAAAGATAATAATATTAGATATGTTACTCGTCATTAATGGGCAGCCTCGTTAATAGAGGCTTGAGGTCTCAAAGAAATGCTCCCTTCGAGGTTCCAAATTCGAAAACCATGAATAAGCTTAATTGTAATTTGACCTTGAGACAGGCATGGGTGCCGCGGGTACGTAGTAATACGAAGCTTTGATACCCAATTATCAAAAAAATATTAGGCACGTTACTCAAATCAAAACAGATGAATGTAAATGATTTTATAAAATAGAACCTTTGATAATATTGTCATGAATACAGGAGCCGCAAGCCCAAGTATTGACAAAAATTCACCAGGTGAGGGAATTTTTAGAGAATATGCACTGTATCCTTTCTTGTTTAGTGATTCTATCATCATATAAGCTGCAATAACCTAAAAAACATTTACGAAAAGCGATCGGATTTAAGATGTGGACAGGTACAAACGCAATGAAAGTAGGCACATTAACATAGACACAAAGAAGCATACCTGTGATGCCATAGTTGCCCATGCGGCCCCAGCTATACCATATCCTAAAAACATGCATAGGACCACATCACCTATGCCATTTACAATACTCGCAACTGCCAAAGCCTTCAAAGGTCCCCAAGAATCTTTCATGCCAAGACTAAAGCAAATATGAAAATAGAAGTAAATCAATTTGGTGAATTTGAGAATATTTATGTACAATATATTGCATTTGCCCTCGTTTAGCTTATTTTCTTTTTACTCGTATTTATCTTTCCTTCTTTTTATAACCGTGGTGGTTGGACCAAGTTGCGCGCACCTCCACTAAGCTAAGAGGACATAATGTCTCACGCTACAATATTTGGATGTCCAAGAAACCTGTAAGAAATAATTTGTTAGGTACGTGGCCACCAATGACCCTCTTGACAACTAGACCACTTCATGATGGTTTACTCGTATTATCCTATTGTTATTAGTAAACACAACGGGAAGACCTCTTGTTCTTCGTATCGAAATGATATATGGTCAAACAATATATCCCGTGAGAATAGTCAAAGCGCGCGCTTAAGCTGGCTCATACACTCACATATATAAAAAATATAAAAAATAAAAAATGAATAAAAATCAATTGAGAAAGTATTGAACACTTTATAGCAATCTGTGATCAAGTTCACAAATGAAACTCATGAAGTTAACCGCAATGGTAAGGGCCTCAAGTATATAATTTATATCGAAGAAGCTATCATATTCATGGAGAAAAAAAAACATTAGGCAAAATGATAGCTTAAAGGTGAAGGGATATCGGTTTTTTAACTTTTCTTTTCATTCCAATTTCGAACCAAGGATGGCAAAAAAAAAAAGGAAAAAAAAAGAAGTAGATGGAGAATTGGCATAGATCTAGTAATAGAAATTAGCAACCTTGCACTCTGAGCAACCCATCCAGTGAGAATTGCAGGCCATGCCAAACCTCGAATCTAACAATGAAAAGGATTATGCTCAACTTAAAGTCATTGAATCAATTATCATAATGGAAGTGTCTGAACATTTACACTGTAAACATTGAAAGAAGAAAAGAAGGAAGCATAGTATCAGTATGTTGTGGTCACATTCTTGATGAAAGCTTTGATATCACCAAATCACCACATGTAAAGGTATGATAGATATATGATTCCAGATATCAACAGCTTTAGTTATCCTAAGCATCAACTGTTTTTTTCTTTCAAATTTTGTCCCTATTGTTAAAAAGGTTCAAATGTAACCTGTTATATTGAAACATTTTTTAAGTTAGTCTCTTGTTGTTGGTAATTTTTAAAATTGTTGATTGATAAACATTCATGGCATAATAATTAGTAAATTGGGAAAAATTAAAAGAAGTCATTTAAGAAAGAAAAGTTTCTAATACCTCCTCCGAATTCTAAGGAATTGAAAGTAAATCGTATTCTGTTCCATTTCAATATTCACCAACGGTGAGGGATTAAATAAAAAAGGTTAATGCCTAAGGCACTAAATTGAATTCATTTAAACAACCTAGACTATATTAAACAAATTTCTATATTTTTTTTATAAGAAACGAAAATATTTTCATGGATGAGATGAAAGAGTTACAAAAGAAACAAATTTCTATACTGAAAAAAATGTGAATGTAGTGCTCTAAGAGCAAGGGAGACACATACAGCAAAAATGAAATGGATCACATATCAAGCTATATAAGACAAACTTCTATCTCAGACTATTCAAAATAATATCAACAAAAGTTATTTTTTCAATTAAAAAAATAAAGGGAAAAATAGTTTTTTAGTCTCAAGGTTTTGAGTGTAGTTTCTATTTAGTCCCTATATTTCAAAATCGAACATTTTTATCCCTCACAATTCAATATTGATTAATTTTAGTACTTTTGTATCTTTTGGGTTTACTTTGTTAATGCTTATTTTCTTTTAAAAATTAAAGTCATGTAAAGACCATAATAATCACTTCATTAACATATTAGAATGTAAAATTAGTTTAGTCAATATTCTACAATGTAACTAATAGTTTATTCTATCTCAAGAACAAAAATTAAACATTATGAAATGTCAAAGGAAAAAATGTTTATTTCGTTACATAAGAACTAAATAGAAACCTCACCCAAAATCTAGGAACTAAAAATGTATTTTTACCAAAAATAAAAGACAAACCTGCATATACGTGTTTGCTGGTGGTATGATGTTTGCATTCTTTGTTCCCACAAAAGCTGAAAATTTACAATAACATCATGGTGAATGTAATGAACTTTTCATTTCACTAGGCAGTAATGTAGAAGTTTAGTACCAGTTAGTGCTGCTGAACCAATTAGTTTGGTAACGACGAGCATCAACAGACCAGATATCAACCCAACAAATAGCAAGGCAGATATGTGATGCTGCACTTCGTTTTTATCCTGCAACAACCCTTCTGGTCAAGAAATGCAAAACAATTATTCCATAATCTGTAATAGAAAGCCACTCGATTATGGGTCGAACCTGTTTGGCAAGAGCTGTGGCTACCATATTTGAAGTTGCAATACTAAGAAACATGAACACAAAGCTCGTATAATCACATAAAACTGTCGCTGGGCCTGCCAGCCAAAAGTTATAAACAGGTGAAGTTCAGAAAATTAATACTCACAGTGGCCACTAGATAGAAATCAAAAGTTTGAAGACCATATGAGTTAACAAAGTCTAGAAAATTGACACCTATAGATTTTTAAAAAAAGTAAATAGCCCAACTTTAAGTAAAGTTGGATTGGATTGAGGATTTCTTCGGCCAACCCAAACTTTCAGGATTGTGAATCCACTAACCTATCAAATCCTATGGGTTACAGCAACCCAACCGATATGTATATATTTTCAGGTTGGATTGAGTTGATTTTTTTTAATATTCGTGACTGTCTCAGTCTCGACCACCTTACGTTAACTTTGATTAGAGTCAAGAGACAGCCTAACTCTACAACATTTAGATATTAAGTAAACCGGTAGAAAATTAATTCTTAATAGGTGGCTGTTATGGATTGAACCTATTACCTCTTTTATATAGGTTAGTTGGGTTATTAAGTTGTTATTTTTATTTTTATTTGAATATATATCAATTATTTACTTATTATTATTTTTTTATATATAAATCAACCAAATAACTTGAAAATTTATTATAGGTAGCAAATTCTACCATGTCTTTTAATTATAGTGCCTTCTGAAAAATATTTTAATATTCATTGTCTTCAATCCGTTTAACATGATTGAAGCCACTAGTGTGTAGGCTTGAATGCATAAA
>JBBMKA010032654.1:11723-23965 GCA_037833695.1 Sechiopsis laciniata
AAAATATTTTAATATTCATTGTCTTCAATCCGTTTAACATGATTGAAGCCACTAGTGTGTAGGCTTGAATGCATAAAATGTCTTTCTAATTTTTGTTATATTTGAATTTTTTCTAAAATTTTGGCACACATAAAATTTCTTTCCTTTTTTTATTATTCATGAAAAATACTCTAATAACTCTCATTGGCAAATCATTTTTTTAATGAACATTCTAGGACTTAGAAAATGTTTTAAAAAATTTTGGAAAATAAAAAATCCATAAAAACAATAAAATTACAATAAATATATGTATATATTACTATATTATAGGTAAGAAAAATCATGAGTAACAGAAATGGAAAAAAAGTTCTACATATATCAAAATTTTAGATAAAAAATCAAATACAGTAAAAACTTATTCAATCAAGCTAAATTGATAGGGTTTATTAAAGTGAAGTAGTGGAAACCAAATCAAATTAAATATTTCATATATTTTTTTTAGAATTGAATATTTTAAAAAATCGTTATAAATAAAATATGGATGTATCCCTAACAAATTTCCTAATTAAAAAAAAAAAGAATAATAAGTTTAGTAAATTCAAACTAAGTTTATCAACACCAGCGTCACATGTTCGATCCCGATAATCGGTATTTGTCCCCCTCCTCCGATAGTACTCAAAAAAAAAAAAAAAAAACTAAGTTTAGTTAAGTAAGCCCATAAACCAACCAATTATATGAAAATTTTAATCTTTAAAAAAAAAAAAAAAAATCTATGAAAATTTAATTTATTTTAACTCAATATAACTCAACCTGTCAAATTATTTGGACTTGATATACACAGTGGATGGAAGTAAGAACCAACTGTATTTCGAAATCGAAGTTCGATTAACTTATAACCACAAAAGAATCAAAAGCAAAAAGAAATTGAGGAGAATACCTAAAGCAGCAAGCTCAAGAGCGCTGCCCTGTCCAATAACAGCAGTATCAATGAGACTCATCAACGGCCCACAAATCCACAATCCAATAGCCGGACCGGTAAACCTAACAATCTCCTTCATCTGACTCAACACCCCTTGGAACCCTAATTCTTCCGATCCACTTCCAGCCCCCAATAACCGCTCATTTTCCTCTACTTCCTTCTCGATCTCACGACTAACGCCAGGAACCGCGAATCGGAAGCGAATCGGCGACGGTGACGAAGATGAGCGAAAGAGAGATTGGCGAGGGAATGGTGTGAGAGATTTAGGGATGTGGATATGAGGAGCGATTGAAGAAGAAGAAGAAGGATAATGGAGGGATTTGAAATGCATTTTTGGCAGCTGGAAATTGAGAGAGAACGAAAGATCCGCCATGGAAGTGAACTGTGAAGTGAAGTTTGTGTGATTTGATGAAGAAGATGGAATATTCAAAGAAAACCCCACGTGGTTGGTTTTTGGTCGATCGTGTATTTGTTGAGATAATTAATTTTGGATAAGAAATAACAAATAATCTAATATTCGTTTTTTTTCTTTTTTACAAAAATTTGTTTTTTTTTTTAAATCATAAGAATAATTTGTTGTATCGGCTCTATTATAATTATATCAGCTTTTTAAATATATTTTTAATATAACAAATATTTTATTTTTATTGTTTTCAATTATTTCAAGTTTCTTTCGCCTACTAGGTTTCGAACCCATGAACCCATGACAAAAGAGTGAGACCAAATCTTTAACTCATACTTTCGGCCAATAAACGTAGAAACTGTTCAATTTAATTTGATTGGAAACCATCAATTTCATTTTGATAAAAAAAAAAACATCAATTTTATTGAAATGAACACACTCATGTTTAATCTTATTTTCTAAAATTTTGGCAGGTAGATTTTTTTTTTTTTTTGATGAAAAATCCACTATATATATTTTGTTAATTATAATCTTAAATAATTAAATTTTTTTATAAAATATTTATAAGTTGCAATTATATTCTTATCTATCAAGAAAAAAATGTTGATTTAAATATATAATTTCACTAAAAAATATTTATTTTATCTAAAAAATAAAGTAATTAAATGAGATAAAAAAAAATGTAAACGGGGTGAGGATTGGAGAAACGGAGATGAGGAATGCATTTCTCGTACCCGGTCCCATTTTTTTCTCAAGAAATTTTTTCTCTCCGTCCCCGATCTCGTTTCCCGCAGAAAAATAGACATCTCTAGTTTTGATGGGGCGTTCTCTTTTTTCTTTCTAAAATTAATTTTCCCAACACCTTCTTCAAAATCATTTCTCTCTCCTATCATTCCTGTGGTTCATCTTCTCTCAAATCTCTTTTGATATTTTTTTGTTTTTTAAATAGCATTTTTTCTTTTTTAAATAATTGAAAAATAAGTTTATAGATGATTTATTATTCACTATTTTAAATTTCTATGAAATATTTAAATTATACACCATATTTGATTTGTCGGTTAAATTTGAATTGATTTGAAATACATTTAGTTTGTACAATGTTCAATAAAGTATCTACAGATTATAAATCAAGTTGACAAGAAATAAAATTAATAAATAAATAATTTTCAAAGAACAGACAAATTCATTAATGTCAATAACACTACATTAAAATACATTTTTCCCAGAAATAGGAGTAAATTCCTTCATTAAATTATGTTATAAATATTTAAGATCGATATATTATTTATGATAATATTATTATTTAAAAAATAAAAATATAGAATAATAATAGAAATAAACATAAATTTTTATAACTATAACAAATTAAAAGAAAATTATATTTATTTTTTTAATATTTGTAATTATCATAAATAGTTTCATCATTATTTTGAACATAGGAAAAATTCAACAAAACATCAAACTTAATTATAGATTTTGAAGAATTGTAAGTACTAAGTAGGGTATTGAATTTAGGGAATTAAGATTCCAACTTGCAAACTAAACAAGACTTTAGACTCTCTTTTTTTTTTTTTTGACAGATCTATCCACGCGACTCAGTCCCATCAAACTTTATTTAAACAACAAAAAAAAACAAAAAAAAAAAACTTTATTTAAACAATCGTATTTTCTGTTACAGCGAAAATAATAGTAACTGGCGGATAAATTGTTTGCATTTTAATACTAGAAAATAATAAACAAGAGGAAGAAGAACACTGAAAACTACCATTTGAATTTGGGTCCTCAAATATTTTTATTTTTAATTATTTTTATAATTTTGTCTTCGACAATTTTGTATTTGCTTTGTAAAACTCGTCTGTAAACCACTACCCTTCATTTGGGCTTGAATCCTTCTGTTTTCTTTGCTCTGTTCGAATTCGATTGAAGAAGAAGAACCCCATTTGAGGAATTAATTAGGGTGTTTGGAATGGGGAGTTTGGGGGCGATTTTGAGACACCCAGATGATATTTATCCGCTTTTGAAGCTGAAAATGGCGGCTAGACATGCGGAGAAGCAGATCCCGCCGGACCCTCATTGGGGATTCTGCTACACAATGCTGCATAAGGTCTCCAGAAGTTTTTCTCTTGTTATTCAGCAGCTTCAGCCCCAGCTGAGAAATGCTGTAAGTTCAATATCAAGTGTTCTTTAGTTTAACTAATCTGTTTCATTTTCTGGGTTGCTGGACTTGAATAGGATTTATCTTTTTGTTTTTTTAAATCTGTAAGTGTCCGGGGGCGACTTACCGCACCTCAACAACATTTGGATGTCAAGGAAACATGTGGTAAATTAGTTTATAGGTATGATTGAACCCATCACTTTTGACCACTAGGTCAATCCATGATGGTTGACTTGAATAGGATTTTTTTAAGACGTGGCTCGACTCTGTAATATTTGAATGTTAAAAAAACTCGTACGAAATTAATTGCTGCGTAGGTGGGGTCCTCGAGGGGCAACCAAGTTGGGTGAGGCTATGGACTCCAAGGCATGCTTCCTTAAGAGATTCCTAATTTGAGGTCGCTAGAGAGTGTTTATCTTAGAATACCCTCCAATGTGTACTGATGCCACAACCTAGGGATTGCCCAATGGTCCCGAGTATATGGGAGTAAAGCTTTGACTCCTGGTCAGAAAAAAAAATTTCTAGGTGGGTGGCCACCATGAATTGAACCCATAATATCTTAGTTACTTAAACTCTTTTGATCACTAGGTCACTCCATGATGGTTAACTTGAATAGAATTTATCTTTTTGACCCTACAACATTTGAATGTCAAGGAAATGTATAGTAAATTAATTTATAGGTAGGTAGCCAACATGGATTGAATCAATCACCCCTTTTGACCACTAACATTTGGATGTCCAGGCTAGCTTATACTTACCTCTACTATTCTTACCAGACATATCGCCTGACTTTAAAAGATTTGGATGCCAAAGAAACACGTAGGAGATTAATTTCTAGGTAGGTGACTATCATGAATTGTACTCATCGCTTCTTAGTTACTTAAGGTCCTTCTTGACTAGTAGGTCACTCCATGATGGTTGACTTGAATATGTTTTATCAGCTCAGATGGTTTTTCTTATAGAACAGTTTGGAGGATTGATCGTTTCTTTGCATCATTGTTAGGAGGAAATATATATCCAGGCGTAGAGTAAATATATGGATGAATTGAATGCTGTTTATGTTATTTAGTGGGGAATATCCCATTTATAGATAAAAAAGTCACCATCACAATCATGTTATGAAGTTGAAAAATGAATTTAGGATGATTGCAATTCACATTCTGTTATGCACATCATACCATACGTTCTAGAAGTGTTTTGAAACATTGTTACGGTTTGAAATTTGTAAATCATAATATTGTATCAAATAATTGTGCCCAAATTAGTATACTTGTACTCATTGAAGCTAGAAGATCAATTCTATTGAAGTTAATGGTGACATTTAATGTTATTGTGGTGTTTTCTGATTTTGTAGACCTCAAAAATGTTTGAAACTATCTGTAATGCACTCATTGAAACTAGAAGATCAATTCTACTGACTTTTATACTATTGAGAAAAAGATAATTTAATTTTGAAAAATTCAAAATTTTCTCTCGAAATTGCCAATTATGTTTACTCACATTCTTACAGAAACCAACTACTGGTTAACTTTTTTCATGGATGGTATAGACTGGAAAAGTGCTTTGTATGTTTGGACTATTTATTCGTATTTACTGATATTTTATCACTGAGAAAGCTTTCTGGTTTCATTTCCTTGTATTATAACACCTCTGCAATTATGCCAATATTCCTTTTTCCAAAGCTATGCTGGGTTTTATTTATTTATTTTGGGAAGCTTCATTCAATTGGTCTTTAAAGCATGGATTGTAGTACAAGTAATAGTTCTTACTGCATAATTTCAGTGTTTGTTTGTCCACTAACTCTTAAAGTTGATGTATTTGTTTATCCAAATAACCATATGATTATATTTCTTAGCTTATCATTTTCGTTTATTTGCAGGTATGCATATTTTATCTTGTTCTGCGAGCTCTCGACACTGTTGGTATGTTATGGACTCTTTACTTCTTTTTTGTATGTGAGATCCTATTGTATGGATCATTGGCCTTAAGTTTGAGAAATTTAATTGTTTTGGCTCCTATAGCAATTAATGCAGGTGTAACAATAACTTGATTGGCATTTTGGTGACGTTATATTGTGTTTTGTGGCATTTTGGTTCATTACCTTAAGTTTGCAAACGTAATTAATTTCTAAGTTCCTAGTTAGGTAATCATAATCTTAAGGGATGTGTTTGGGGCAAAGAGGATGAGAATGGTTATGGGAGAATAATTCTCATACCCATAGTTTTTTTTTTTTTTTTTTTTGAAACCATTCTCATACCCATAGTTAGACCACTGACAATCATTCCCCATAATCAATATTCATTCTCCTCATTATCACTATTCATTCTTCTCATAATCACTTTTCATTTTTCTCATACTCGCTATTTTGTTCTCTCATAATCATTCTCTGCACTTCAAACACAAATAATCATTTTCCACCCATTCTCTTTCTTATACAGTTGAAGATGAACACCCTATCTTAATACGCTACTGAGCCACAAAAAAACTTAATTTTTTTTCTAATTATATAGATTCATACGTATGTATGAAGAACACGTAAAAAATCACATTACAGCTTTCATTTTGTTCTTGGGTTTTCCAAAGGATTCCCACCGTTCTCTCCTGCTGATAGATATTTTCAATCGGATCCAACATTTATATTTTCTTTACAGAGGATGATACAAGCATACAAACAGATATTAAAGTGCCCATTCTGAAAGCTTTTCACTGTCATATATATAACCGTGATTGGCACTTTTCATGTAAGTATTCTACAATTCAATGTTCTATTCTCTCATCATTATCAAAAACGAATTCATGAATTGAATTTCTGTGCATTCTGTTGAATTGTGTGTTTTTTTTTTTCTATATTTAGGTGGCACAAAGCACTATAAAGTTCTTATGGATGAGTTTCATCATGTTTCAACTGCGTTTCTAGAACTTAGGAAAGGGTTGGTTACTCAAACCTACGGATTCTTGTCTGATGCTTTCTGACAAAGACTAAAGTTTCATCATATTTCTGCTTGTTTTGTCATCATAAAAAAGGGAAAATACATTTTTAGTCCCTCCGTTTGAGGTGTAGATTCTTTTTTATCTCTATGTTTCAAAATCACACTTTTACTCCTGACATTTTAATAATACTCAATTGTTCATGAGATAATAAATCGTTAATTACACGACTTAATATTGCTTAAGATAATGACTAGACTAATTAAAAAATTTAATATATTGATGAAGTGATTATTTGAGTCTTGACTGGAATTAAGTCTACAAAAGAAAACAAGAATAAAAGTAAACTCAAAAGACACAAAGACTAAAATGGAGCATTGTTGAAATATCAAGGAAAAAAGTATTTGATTTTGAAGCATATAAACTAAATAGAAAGCGCACCTAAAAATTTAGGAACTAAAAATGTATTTCCCTAAAAAAGAAACAAACTTGTATCTGTACAAAAAAGAACCAACTCTAGAGTTACTTTTCTTTCTGGTATCAAATGAATGCTCTTCAATTTGTCGAAGTTCTTAAATTTGTTTAAGAAATTTGACTATTTGGAGGGCAGAACATCAGAAAATTTCTTTGCATAGAATATCTCTGATTCTGACAAAAAACTTCTACAGTACTAAACTCACTATGCCTAATTGCTTATGCAGGTACCAAGAAGCAATTGAAGATATCACGAAACGGATGGGTGCTGGAATGGCTAAATTTATTTGCCAAGAGGTACAAATATAACACGAGTCTGTCATCCATGTTTTATATTGGCCCTTGCATTCACATATTCGGTACTTTCGACACAATAGTCTTTTGCTTTGTCTTTTTTTTTTTTCAATGGCCATTGCATTTGTACCTTATTTTTGTAGCATTAGTCTATCAATAGAACCTGCCTAGGGGGAGTTAAAATTATAATCCTCTCAAACTAATTCCTGTTCATTTAGTAAAAGGGTGAATCTAACATCCCCAAGGAGCAGCCTCGTTGGTTGAGGCTTGAGGTCTCTAAGATATGCTCCCTTGGACGTCCTAAGTTCGAAATCAACAAGTGAATTTAATTGTAAAATCCTTTGTTGTCTCCTGAGTCCGGACCTTGGGATGGATGCTGGTGCCTAGTGGTATGTAGTGGAGCGAAACTCCGATTTCATTTATATAAAAAAGGTGTGAATCTTACACAAAAGGAAAACTGTTTTTTGTTTTGTATTTTCTTCCTACCCGATGGAGCAATATTTACCGTTGATTATTGCTAAGGGACATGGCTCAAGTCATGTATTGATTGGCGAAGGAAACTGAGACATTACTTCTCTTCTCTTAGGTAGAGACAGTTTATGATTATGATGAATATTGCCACTATGTAGCTGGACTTGTCGGACTAGGTTTGTCTAAGTTGTTCCATGCTTCAAAGTTGGAGGATTTGGCACCTGATTCTCTTTCAAATTCTATGGGGTTGTTTCTTCAGGTCAGCTATCATAACTAGCGATCAATGTGCTTTCCAATGAGTTTTTTAATTTGTGTTCAAGTTTGGCTCTGTCATACTCCTTTTTGTAACTATTATAACACAGAAAACAAACATAATTCGAGATTACTTGGAGGACATCAATGAGATACCAAAATCTCGAATGTTTTGGCCTCATGACGTTTGGAACAAATATGCTGATAAATTAGAGGTGCATAAATCTATATGCCTTTCGCCTTTCGGGTTCTAGTTCTTCTGTAGCCTTTTTGGTCTGATTAGTTTGTTTTACAATTTTTTGCATAATAGGATTTTAAATCTGAGGAGAACTCAGTCAAGGCCGTGCAATGCCTCAATGATTTGGTCACTAATGCTTTGAATCATGCTGAGGATTGTCTGAAATACATGTCTAACTTAAGAGATCTTTCCATATTTCGATTTTGTGCAATCCCTCAGGTATGATTTTATTTTATTTTTTTAACTCTTCTTGTAGGATAAGTGGTAAGCTAGAAATTTCTCTCTATGCTTATAGTAGGAACCTATCTTGGTATTTATTCCATAATGGAGGTTTCGAGAACTCCCTAATCTTTACATCAAAGGTCTAACCCTTTACACCAATATAATTCTCTATCTACACTCTCTACCATTTGGTATTTTGGTATTTATAGACTTATCAAGTAAGTAACTTATAACTAACTAATCTAACCTAATATGGGGTCTATCAGCTTATGCATTTGTGCACGTCAAGCTTGCAGGTTTATATGAACCAATGACTTGTTTCGCTCATTTATTTCCTTCTAGGAATAATTTTTTTTTCTAAGCATGCTTGTATGAAGTAAAAAGCAGTGTTCTCAATACCATTAACGATTTTATATACCATAGGAAGAAACCACCAACACTTTTCAATCATTTAAATTCATTATATATACATGTTTCCTTCTTGACATTGAAGCAATGGTCCTTTATGGCACAATTAAGTATAAAATCTGAACCAAAGTATTAAATGCCGTTGTACATCTCTTTCATGCTAGAGCAGTATTTTGACATCTTTGTAGGTATAATTATCTAGTTTGGGATGTGCTTTTGATAGATTATGGCGATTGGAACTCTAGCTTTATGCTACAACAATGTAGAAGTCTTCAGGGGGGTGGTCAAAATGCGTCGAGGTAAGATTCTACCTTTTCTTTTCTTAACAAAAAAAATGTAAGAAAAATCCCATAAAGGGTGAACAAATTTGGAGAGAAGTCAAAAGGGGGAGGACAGCCTTTTTGGAGTCTATCCATTTTTTATAACGAGAATTGGAGCTTTGCCTCACTACATACCCAAAAGCACTCGAGCCCGTCTCAAGGCATAGACCCGATAGACAACAAGAGATTTTACAATTAAGTTCACTCGTGTGATTCGAACCTAAGACCTTCAAGATACCTTGGAGACCCAAGTCTCCACGGTCGCTCGCCTTGGGGACTTTTGGAGTCAACCCATTGTTGCACCCATAGGGACTTCTGATTTTTATTCAGGGTGGTCAAAATGGGTCGAGGTAAGGTTCTACATTTTCTTTCTTTACAAATAATTTGTAAAGAAAAATCCCAGAAAGGGTGAACCAATTTGGTGAGAAGTCAAAAGGGGGAGTTGGCCTTTTTGGAGTCTACCAATGGTTTTGATTTTATGGCTTTTGTTCTGCAGGTCTTACTGCAAAGATCATTGATGGAACGGAAACAATTGCGGATGTCTATGGAGCTTTCTTTGATTTTTCTGTTATGCTGAAGGCTAAGGTAGAGATTTTTCTGGTCAAACTTGGTGATTGGTTTTAACTCTTCTGCATAAATATCAAAGCTTCATCTAAAGCTGCTTTATAAAACTTTCTTTGAGTTCTCCAGGTCAACAACAGTGATCCTAATGCTGCAAAAACCTTGAGCAGGATTGAGGCAATACAGAAAACATGCAAGGAGTCAGGTCTATTGAACAAGAGGTTCGTGTTGTTCGTTCTCGATCTCTCTCTTTCCTATCTTTTAACCTTAAAATCCTCTGAGCTATCTGAAAGTTTATCATTGGTGATATGCACCAGGAAATTGTATGTGGTAAGAAGTGGCCCAATGTACAATCCAGCTGTGGTGAGTTTTTCTGTTACTCTATCATATCGAAACGTTGTCGCTGTAAAACATGAGAAGTATTAGATAGTGTGAGGTTCCATCTGAAAACCAACCGGTGATGAGAAAAGTAGCTCACTTTAAGATGGTGCCTCTTTTAATTCACCAATCTTGAAGCGGATCTCAATTTCATTTTTATTGAACTAGAGACCCGTTTGGATTTAGTAGGCTCCGATACCATTTTAGATAGTGTATGTTCCATCTCAAAATCAATTAGTGACAAGAGAAGCAATCCACCTATCTTACAAATGCTAGGAGGTCTTTCTACTTTTCAAATGTGAGATCCTCAGCAAGAATATCTGATGGTGTTTCTGTCGTTACGCTCCAGATTGTCATACTTTTCAGCCTAATATGCATCATTCTTGCATGTCTTTCTGCCAAACGCTTAACAGCTAACTAACCCATATGAACATCAAACTCTGGTAAGGATCCTACAGATTGGGCCACTGATAACTCAGAACGTATCTAGTCGTTTAAGTTCGGTTTTTTTTTCTATTGCAGGATTCCAGTTTTAACAGAACACGTTGTTAACTTGGACGGTACGACTAGGTTTCTTGCTCCATTATTTTCCTCAGAAGCTTTGTTTGAATGTCACAATGGCTGTAAGGTACTGTTTGTTTAGTACAGACCAGGAAACAAGTGAGATTGAAATTGTGAGAATGCATCCCTTCTTACCTTGTATGTTTGACTTATTCAAATATCAGCAAAATGAATAGCTTTTTTAATATTCTCTTTCTTCCTCTCTCTCTCTATATATATATATATTCGTTAAAATATCATTTTGGTCCCTCAACTATCACCTTTGTTCCATTTTGGTTCTTAGACTTAAAAGTCTAATTTTAGTCCCTCAATTATAACTTTTGTTCCATTTAGTCTCCAGACTTTCAAAAGTCCAATGTTTGTCCCTCAACTTTGACAAAAGCTTATAAATAGTCCTTGAAATTAAAAAAAAGTTAACCATAGTTACAAATTTGATGAGTTGGCAACAAAATAATAATAAAAAAATCCATATACTCAAGAGTCATCTTCTACATCATCTCTCCTTCTTTACCCTTCCTTCCCTCATCTCATTTTCTACCCACTAAAAAATTACAAGAATTTTAAAAATCCACAATCTGTAATTGATTCCTATGTACCCATATTCACCAACAACACCAAATCACAAAGTTAAGTATATAAATAATATTTTTAGGTTAGTGGCTATATATTTAATTGTAGTGCAATGAGTGAGTTGGTGAGCAATTATGTTTTAGTTAATTAATTAATGGAATGAAGTAGGCAATGACTGTTTTTTAGGTTGTTTATAAACAAGAAAATTTATACATTTATTTGGGAATGTAAAAGGAAGATAATGGCCAATTCTTCAAGATCTTCACCATTCATCTTCAAAGTGCCGGAATCTGTGAGCAGCGCCAACCCAGATGCTTTTTTCCCTGGCCTAATCGCTTTGGGGCTTCAAAATGTAAAGAATTACATTAATTTTAGAAAGTGAGAGGGAAGGAAGGGTAAAGAAGAAATCTAAGAAATTTTTTAGTGTGTAGACAATGAGATGAGGGAAGGAGAGATGAGGTAGAAGATGCTCTTGAGTATATGGATTTTTTTATTATTATTTTGTTGCCAACTCATCAAATTTGTAACCATGGTTAACTTTTTTTTAACTTCAAGGACTATTTTTAAGTTTTTGTCAAAATTGAGGGACCAAAATTGGACTTTTGAAAGTTTAGGGACTAAAATGGAACAAAAATGATAGTTGAGGGACTAAAATTGGACTTTTGAAAGTTTAGGGACCAAAATGGAACAAAGGCGATAGTTGAGGAACCAAAATGATATTTTAATCTTTTTTTTTTTTAATTCAACAACATTTGAGGGATTTGGGATCTGAAGTTCGACCATGAAAGTTAGAGAAATTTATTGGACCCTGTTAAAAAATAGTTAAAGTTTTTTAAACGGGTGACGTATCTGGTCGAAAGCTTGGACATTTAGAATATGCTCTTCTCAAGATTCCAGATTCCTATGTATAATGTGGTTATAGGTTCGAATCTCTCATTTTTAATTATTGTTAAACTAAAAGAAAATCGGCTAGAACAATGAACGACCATAAGTTTAGATTAAACTTGTATACTCAATGTAAGTTTAGACTTTTGAAAGTTTGCGATAAA
>JBBMKA010032683.1:0-23961 GCA_037833695.1 Sechiopsis laciniata
AACCTAACTCAGTAGGTCAGTCTATAGAATCTATGACTCTGTGCTCTGATACCAACTATAAGAACCCGACTCTAAAACAGTCCTAAACTTGGTTCTTACACAACATGCATGCATATAACGGCATCTAAAAGCAATAATGACATCTCTGTAAATAAATCCTTTTAAAATATAATTTCTAAAGCATTAAATCCAGTTAAAACAAAACAAGATCCTGGCCAGTAATTTATTAAAACATCCACAATCAACAAAATAGCATTACACAAAATTCCCTACGGACTCCATGTCCAACTACATGCTGAATAATTAAGACATTAAAAATAGAGTGACCCCGGTAGCTCCCATGATCATTCAACTCCTCCTCTAGCCGTCCCGGTACTATCCCAAGTTACTTGGTGGAAAAACTATAGAAAATAAGAGTGAGTACAAAGGCATTCAGTAAGAATCTCCAACCGGGGTACAATACGAAACATCAAATCATCTAGCATCCTAGTATACATGCAAACAGTTACCAACACAAAATCTTTGTCTTGATCTCAACATAACTCATGAGTCCTCATGAGTCTCCTACTCATGGCCTAATGTTCAGTTCTCTAAACTGAACCCAATCTATTATTCTCGAGGGTCTCTTACCCTCGACCAAATGACCAGCTCAAAAACTGATCCTAAAATAGATAATCTTCGAGAGTCTCATACCCTCGGCCAAGTGACCAGCTCTAAAAAATGGTCCTAATCAACCCTCTTAGCTGATCCTAGGACATTCGGGAGAGTACCCAGTGTCTGGCTATAAACTGGAACGAAAGTGGTATACTAACAACATTAGCCCAAGGGAGCTCTCCTCCCAGAGCCTAATGCATGTGCGTGCACACTGCATGCTGTTGTAAACCGCATAAATGTGGGGGCCTAAGGACAAACTACGTCAGTTTAGGTACGTATGCCTAATGACTCAGAAGCGGTGTCACTGATCTACGGTAGTACGAGGCCCTCGGCACTCAGCTGTAGCAGCCTGAATATCACCAAGCGCCTGAAGCCAAGAACCGTCTAAGGCAGGCTTACAATGTTGGAGGGGTTCCGCTCTAGCAGGCTACAGACTAGGCTTATGCCGTTGTGGTGAGCTAGACCACACCCTGCTGCCGGGGGCGGGAACCTGTCATCCCTGGTCCCGACCTGTAAGGTCAAAGTATGTTATGTCCGCTCTCAGCCTCTAGATGAAGACAACCTAATCGAAGCTAGCTAAGGATAAACATACTTGTTTCCTGACAGTTCAATACATGCTCGACAACAGAAATAACCTAGCATGGCACTACAAGCTTAACAACAGGAATTGCAATGCATGCTGGAAAGAACAAACCTAGCATGATACTAACATGTAGAAACAGGAAACAACACATACTAGCAGGAAACAGAAACAGAGCAGCATACAATTGTAACGGCCCAGTTTTCCATTCTGGTTCCCCAGGTATGTTCAGTTGCTTTTTCTCGGTTGTTCGGTTGGGCCGTTAGGGCAGTTTGAGCCTCTAGGCGTATTTTGGTAATTTTTCCTTCAGGGTTACAAGGCTTTTCTGTAATTGTTGAGTTCGGTTATCTTCGGTTTCAGGTTTCCAGAGCTAGTGTTGCTGTTTGAGGAGTTTGGAGACTCTTTTGTTAAAAAGGAAAAAAGAAAGAAAAAGGTATCTTCGCTAGGATTCAAAGTCGGAACCGCCTGTGGACACGTGTCACATGCTGGTTGAACCCTTCCTTTTACCGACACCTTAAATACCTAGCCGTCTCCCCACTTCTCTCCATTTGCACGTTTCTCTTACTCTCTTTTCGCCGAGAGCCTTAGCTGCCAAAGATTCTTCGCGAGAACACCCTCTTCCCAATCCATCACCGAAGCCGTTCACCCGAGAGGTCCATCGCTGAAGCCATTCTGCCGAGAGATCCATCGCCGCTCGCCTTTGCCGATCTCCTACCCTAGCGAACTTTTACGTAGTCGAATCGCAGATCGCGCACTCGCGAACCCACGTTGCAGACCTGTTTGCCTCAGGTACATTTTCACCGAGCCTTTCTTTTTCTTCGTCTGTTTGTCCATGGCCTGATGTCAGATCTGTCGCCCTGGTTGATTTGCAGTTGAATCTGTAAACGCTCAGTGCCGAGTTCTCGCCGTTTGCTTGACCAAGCCCAAGTTGTGCTACCTTCGCTCCAGATTTTGCTTCAGTGAGCTCTTCACACAACTGTCTGTCGTGGTTTTTCGTCCGTTTCGTCGAGCCCTGCACTTCACACAACCGTCTGTCGCTTCGCCGCAAGCCTTCGCCGAGGTTTTGCTGTTGAGCTACCTTGTGTTCAATTTAGGGTAATTCCTTTCCCCGAGTGTGTGTTGGTAAATTAGTTGGTGCAACTGTTCAAGTAGTATTTAATTCGTGTTTATATTTATAACTTGTTAGATTTGTTGGATCTGCTGCTCAAGGAGCATTTTTTTATCTGTTGTGTATTTCTGCTTCTTTCCAGGTAAGGATTTCTTGCCGGGCTTGTGTGGACCCTGCGAGACTTCTTTGATTGCATTCTTATTTACTTGGTTTACTGTTACGAGCATGTTTAGTGGATAGGAACTTTTATGTTGATCTATTCTGCTAGCATGTTTGACTCCTGTTTTCACATGTTAGTGCCATGCTAGGTTTGTTCTTCCAGCAGCTTAATTCCTGCTTTAATCTTGTAGTACCATGCTAGGGTTATTGTTGTTGAGCACGTTTGAATGATAAGAAACAGGGTTGGGATTCATAGATAGAACTTGTTAGGTTGTCAACATCTAGAAGCTGAGAGTGGACCAACATACGTGTCCCCACCGGTCGGGCTGTAAGGACAGATTCCTTACCCCCGATAGCCGGGTGTGGAGTAGCTACCACACCGGTATAAGCCTAGTCTGTAGCCTGCTAAAGCGGAACCCTGCCAACAGTGTAAGCCTGTCTTGACCGGTTCATAGCTTTAGGCATCAGTGGTATTCAGGCTGCTACAGTCGAGTGCCGAGAGTCTCGTACTACTGAAGATTAGTGACACCGCTTTCAAGTCTTTAGGCATGCGTGCCTGGACTGGCGTAGTATGTCCCTAGGCCCCCACATTTACGCAGTTTGCAGCAGCATGCAGTGTGCGCGCACACACGTTAGGCACCTGGCAGGAGCTCCCTCGGGCTAATGTTCGTGAGTACACCACTTTCTTTCTAAGTCTAGAGCCAGACACTGGGTAATCTCTCGGATATCTCAGGAACAGTTTGGAGAGCTGGTCAGGACCAGCTATTGAGCCGTCACTCTGGCCGAGGCTCGAGGATATCTATTCAGGGTCAGTTATTGAGCTGACCACTTAGCCGTGAGTTAGAAACTTCCGATGACCAAGGAGATTTATAGACATCTCGTTCTAGGGTTCTATGTTGGTAACTGTTTGCTTGTATGCTTGGATGCTAGATGATGCGTTGTTTCGTACTGTACCCCGGTTGGGGATTCTTACTGAGTGCCTTTGTACTCACCCTTATTTTCTGTGGCTTTTCCACCAGGTAACTTGGGACAGCACCAGGACAGCTAGCGGAGGAGCTGTATGATCATGGGAGCTGTCAGCGCCACTCTGTCTTTTTATGTTTTATTTACTTAATTCAGCATGTAGTTGGACACGGAGTCCATAGGAAGATTTCTGCATATTGTGTTTTAAATTGTTTATGGTTGTTTGAATAAACACTGGCCAGGAACTTGTTTTCTGTTTTTAACAAGGTTATATTGGAATGTTTTAATTTAAGGAATTTTCATTTGTTACCTTGTCTTAAATGTTTTATATGCATGCATGCTGAGTAAGGACCAGGTTTAGGACCATTTTTAGGTCGGGTCCTTACAACAATCCTATCCACTAACATGCTCGCAAACAGTAAACAGGCAACAGAATGCAATCAAAGAATATTTCGCAGGGCCCACACAACCCCGATAAGAAATCCTTACCTGGAACAAGTAGAACAAACAATACTGAAATGCTCCTAGAGCTGTAGAGAATCAACACAAGTAACAACCTAGACAAGGTAAATACAAACAAAAAATTAATAACTAAGCGGCCAAACAACTAGGCAACCAAACCCTCAAGGCTCTGAAGAAATTACTCAAAACCGAGAAGAACAGGCTCGACAGCAAGGCCTCGAAGAAGATGAAGGCAAAAGCGAAGCTCTCAGCAAGGCTTGCGTGCGGTGATGGGCAACGGGCGAGGGCAAGCGGATCAGCAGCTGTGCTCGCAGGGGCGAGCTGGGCTGTACGGTAGCAAACGACATGGGCTGCGATTGCCAGCGGGCGTGTGCGCTGATGCGGCGTGGGATTGCAGACGAAAATAGCAAGGGCTGGGGCGTGACTTTGCGGTGCGTTAAGGCGGTCCGGTGCATGGGATGCGAGGCCTTGGGATCGCTGATGCGTGCGGCTCGGATCGAAAAAAGAGCTGGCTTGTGTGGTGTTGATCTCGACAAGCAAAAGGCAGCGATGTTGGCAAGGTCTCGAGGCTAGGGTTTGCGACACGGATCGGCGAAGAGGAAGTTGGGTTTAGGTCTCGACAAAATAAGAGAGAAAGAAGAAAAAGAGCACAAATGAGGAGAAAACGTTCTTAAATAAGGGAAGGGAAGGCTCTTTACCACGTGTCCAAACCAACCAGCCTTCAAGTCTTGGCGAAACTTAAACTAATATTTTCTCATTTTCCTCTTTTAACCTTTTTCAACCAAAACAACCTCTAACCTCCAAAAGCAACTAACCCGGAAGTCATGTAAATCACAAAACAGCCCTGTCTGAGTCAAAAGCAAGAATGACCCTGAAAGTCGATAAATTACCAAACTACCCCTAGGGGTAAAATGACCAAAATACCCTTAGAGGCTAGAACTGCCCTAACGGCCCAACCGAACAATCAAACATACCTAAGGAATCAAAATGGAAAACTGGGCCGTTACACTCACCAACCAGCAAAATTCCTCTTGGCTGCCCCTCCAGCTCCAACAAACTTCAAAATTGTTGCTAACACAATGCCACAGAAGTCGCGTGCTCTATTGGGGGGGGGGGGGGAATTCTCTCACTCACTAAAAAAAACAATAAATCAAAGTAAAACTATCCAACTCCTACTTAAATACTTCAAAATCAAGAAAAAACATTAAGCAAAAAAAAATTACTATATTTCTACTAACCTGACATGGAGCAATTTTTATGAAATCAACTTTGCTTATACCTTTGCTCCAGCGAAATAGTCACCACAGGTTTGAATCTCCAAGCAAGGCTTTGGCCATATTATGATTTTTTGTTTAGTTCCTTCCTTAATAACTTGCTTAAGTCTTCTTTGTTGCTCAACTAATTTGGAGTTTTCTTCCTTTACAATAATCATGAACAAACAAATAAGACTTATACATTAAATATCACTTATTTCCTTGATCATCAAGTCTTTCTCTTTAATTTTTACAATTGCATGAACTTGCTCCACCAAGAATTTATCAAAGTACGCCTCATCATCTTCTCTCATTTTGAATCCTTGAGGGCATGGAGGTAGAGGACTTTTAGACATGGAAAAATCCACCTTGGATCCTTTTTCTTTTTTATTCTCTAGTCTTTGG
Source organism: Sechiopsis laciniata (assembly GCA_037833695.1). Taxonomy (NCBI): domain Eukaryota; kingdom Viridiplantae; phylum Streptophyta; class Magnoliopsida; order Cucurbitales; family Cucurbitaceae; genus Sechiopsis; species Sechiopsis laciniata. Next base: position 5,585 of record JBBMKA010032683.1, read on the forward strand.
GCCAAATCTTCAATTATGGACTCGTTTTCCACTTCTAAAGGATTTTGATCAGAGCTTGCTTCCCCAAATTCTACAGCGAAATTTTTCATCACCTCGGGCTCTTTCTTGGATTCCTTTTCCTCAATTAATAGCTCATCTCCTTTCAACTCTATAGCTTGAACTTGCTCCTTCCTATCTACATTGGATATCTCATTGCTTGAGGGCAGTTCGTCTAAAGGTCTTTGCCTAAGTTCATTAGCTAATTGCATCGCTTTCATTTCTAAATTTCTCATGGAAACTTCTTGGCCTTGTAAGGCAATATCAATTTTAGCCATGGATGCTTTAATTAGGCTTTCCAAGCAGGTATTCGGGTTATGCTGATGCATTGGCTACTGGGCGAATTAAGGATTTGCTGTAGAATTGGCTAAACTAGTGAATTGAAGATTGGTATTATGTTGCCCGTATTCTTATTGATTTTGAATACCAAACTCAAGTGGATACATTCCTTCATAATTATAGGCATTCAAATAGGGATCGCTCATGTGTATAGAATTATGCATGTTCCCTACATACATAAGAGAATCAGGATTGCTAAAGAAATTCTCGAAAGTATGGCTCTCTCCAAAGAAAATATAACTTTCAAAGCTCATTGGGGTAAATGCTGAAGTATTCTTCTCATGCCAAGCGATTTTAGAATTTCGCTCATTCCATGAAGGGTTCGCTTTAACAAAGTATGACATAACAAAAGTTTGCTCTTCAAAAATAGAGCTAGGTGAAAAATTGAGATCCCATGGTTGATTTTGTGGAACAAATGCTTCATCAACATACTGATTAAGATAGAGAAAGTTAGAAATGTTACCTTGATAATCATCCATCATTCCTTTATCCTTCCTTAATCTTCTAAAACTTTGTTGCTCAAGCGAAAAATCAACAATGAACTTCAACTCCAAATACTCATTCATGCATATCCAATCACCTACAACAAAGACAAAAAATTATTTGTTAGTTCTTTCTATTGAAGCACCACTCTCAAAACTACACTTTAACAAAATATTAATGACACTAATCCCTGGCAGCGGCGCCAAAAGCTTTTCGGGATATTTCGAGGTCAAGCGATGTTCGCTCTATGTTATGCTCTAGTGAAAGGTACGTAGAGTAAAATAAATGTGAGTGCCTAGACCCAAGGATGTTCAAGTATACATAGTCCTATTGTAGCAAGTTTTAAAGTAAGTAAAAGTCATCTTCACAGGAATTAATGATTAACATCATGCTTAAATGAAGTTTAGAGAGTCATGGAAACGACAGAAAATTGTTGTGATGGAGCCAAACTAAGTTTGCTACAGCGAAATAGATGCAAGGCACAAATAAAAAAATATGTAAAATGCTAAGAATAATGAGCTAACTTGTATTACGTTAAAGGCATAAAAAAGAGACTAGGACTTTTTGAAGTATTATGCTGGAGCGAAATGACATTATGCTAAGAAGCGAACTATTGATTGTTCAACTCCAGGCTCTCTCGAGCTCTAGTTATGGCTCTCTCGAGCACTTGGTCAGGTTCTCTCGAAAATCAAGCTTGCTTTTCCTCTTTAATTCTAGAATAATACAAACTAAGACAGCCTAAAATACGCTTTATTTGAGAGCTATCAATTATTATAACAAAAGCCTACATTTTTCCTTGAAAAACTAGCGCTAGCAATAAGCTTCTAGTAGGAAATTTTCTTTTTCTTAGAAGAATTCTTAAATTCCTATAGATTTAAACCTAGTATTAGAATAGTCCTTATAGTGCATGGTAGAAAGAACCAATTTTACAAGGAATTCTTAGAGCTTGAGATATAGTATTTCAATGACAAAAATAGCTAAGTTTGGGGGAACAAAGCCTCACCTTCATTGCAGACAATGAAGATTTTAAGTTTGGGGGTGAGGGCAAGCTCGTGAAGTGAAAGAGAGAAAAAGTGAGGCAAGTAGCATTGTCTTCTCTTAAAAAAAAATTGCAAAATAAAGATCAATGCATTTTTGGCAAAATAAAGACATAAAAGAGCAAATAGCCGTAGGAATTCTCGGAGTACTCCGCTGTCTATCTAAGTGCAAGCTTAAAATTCTTTTGCTTAGATGAAATGCTTTATGCTCAAGCAAATCATTCTATGAACTACCGAATTGTAGATATGAGTGCAACCTAAAAGGAATGTGTAAAGCACAAGTGGAATTCCTTGAGTGATTTGGGGACCTAAATAGCGGTCTTGACAAAATGCATTGGCCAATCTTAGTTATAGAAGTAGTTGGATACAATAAATTGAGTAATAGAAAATACAGAGGAACAATCTGCCAGTCATGATAGGGAGGATTTTGAAGCAAATCTGAATCTTTGGGAAAGTTTGAAAACTGAAAAGAGAAAGAAGTTTTGTGCAAAGATTAAGAAATTCGATAAGTCCTTCTAGAGTTAAGCTTAAGAGGAGAAAAACTATCTTAGCTGAACAAAAATGCTAATGGGTCGAGCAAGCAATGCTCGAGACAAGTAATGATTCAAGTTTGGGGGTTTGATAGCTCTCAATAGAGCATATTTTAGGCTATTTTATTCTTCATTTTTCTAAGGTTTAAGGGAAATAGTTAGGTTATATGAGTCAATTGCGAATAAAAACTCTTAAAGTCGCATGCATCCATTAATCAACATAAAAAGCACAGCTTCGCGATTAAAGCATAAAAATTGAATGAACTGTGCTAAAAATTGCTACAATGCAGGAAATGCAGAACTTAGGCATTGAAAAACAAATCACAGCAATGTAACATGAGGCACTTATGAGGCGATCGCATTCAAAGAATCACGCCAATAAGGAAAGAACAGAAAATCAATCAGGCAATCAATTTGGCATCAATCAAGAAATTCCAGTATTTATGAAAATTTTCCAATTCATCCAAACTTGCTAGCCAAGCCAATCACCTTTATATATAGAAGGAAAGAAGCAGCAATTGATGAGTTGGTCAGTTGGCCAGTAGCCAATTCGCACGAAGAAAGTAATTGGTGATGTTCGCAAGAGCTGATGACAAGGATTCTGTCCATCTTCACAACCGCACCAATTCCTTATTTTTATTATTAATTTGTAATTAGGAGTAGATCATGTATTGTAAAAGTTTAACAACTTTTAGTAATGAGATATCTAAATTTCTCTTATCAATTATTGTCCAATTCTATGATGCATTAAGTAGGAGTTGTGGTAAGGATTCGTATGTAGAATGTATGCTGAAAATGTAGGTTGTTAGATTTTATACTATTGCACTTTTAATTCTAAGTATGCGTCGATTAGTTACCCACGTATGCTAGCTTTCAGTAAACTCGGAAGAGGGAGCTGTAGGAAGATCCAGTATGTTATGATAGGTTCAATGGGAGTTCTCTTACATTATTTAAGGAGTTAGGAATAACCTTACTATCATATGTATCGCCTAGGTTTAGTATGATTAGTCACTGTGGAAGCTAGGCTAGTTATAAATCATTAAGTGCGGAAAACACTTACTCGAATAGGGAAGCATGAAATTTAATTACCACTTATGCAGATTAAGCAACTTTTGCATCTACAATTCTTACTTATGCTCATTTGTCCATTTCATACATAGAGTCGTTGGAAAAATCCAAAACAACCATCAAACTCATTTTTCTTTATTTCATTGCATAACTCTTAAGTTCATAACTTTAATTTTAGACATCAATTCCTATGGAGAACGATAAATATATTCTTATCACTTGCTGCATTTTGACCGCGTATACTTGCATGAGCGATTCCGAAGCCATAATTAGCAATAGGTTAAGCTTATAAATCATTTATAACGTAGATATAATTGCATCGAAAACCGCAGTGTCAGCTATAGTTGCTTGATCTAGAAGAACATAGGCACTTCGCATATGAGAATGCAAAGTTATACAAAGAAAAGACAAAAAAATGGCATGATCGCAGACTGTCCCATCGAACTTTTGAGGTGGGATAGAAAGTACTTTTATTTAACCCGTGACTTTGTTTGTTTCCAGGAAAGCTCACATCCAAGTGGTCGGGATAATTTTGCATTACACATGTCAAATCATGAGGAGCAATCTGGATAATGAATGAAGCAAATGGGAATAAATTTGTAGTGAATTGCCAGAGACTCGAGCATTATTGGAATGAGGATATTCAATGCAGGATATCTTCATTATTCTTGGCCGAAGAGTAAACGCGCGAGCATGCACTTGGAGCCAATGCGTATCGGTACATTAACTTTTTACTCCAAGCATGCTAGTTATAATTCTTTCTATCTAGTTATTTAAATTTTTTTTCTTAGTTTTGTTTATTTCATTTATTTCCTATATTTCAATTCTAAGTTCCCTTCAATTAGTTTTCCTTATTTGGTTTAGACTATTATATGGAGTGCTGAAGGATTAAATCGAATAAAATAGGCGAGGAAAATTATACACAATCATTTCAGATCATTAAATACAGCCGATTATCGAGCAGTCGGAATTAAGGGTCTGATAATCCAACAGTTAGCTGCAATTGCATGGCCGCCTGAACCAAATCGACAACCTGATACATTACGACGATCAGCTGCTACAAAGATCTAGTTCCTTCATCTTGGACTTTAAATACCCATACATCGTATATCTTCTTCCCATTCAACCTCTACCTTCTTTCTCACATAATTGGAATCACATTATTCACCATGGTACAAAAATATGCAACGAACTACAGAAGATGGTGGAACCAACAGAGAGAAGGGCAAGATGAGGTTGACCCACCTCCAAATCATGAACAAGTCAACGCCGCAGCACTAGCCAGCCAAGAAGGTGACCAGTCGCAAGCCAGCACTCCTAAGCGCAGGAAAACCATTGCTTCACTAATAAGGTTGGAGAGACACGTTGCAGAAGAAGAATCTTTGGAAGTCTCTAGAGAAGAAATGGCAGTCACTTCTATGCCATGACAATCCCTATCGTTGGTGCTCATTAACAGCTTTAAAACTTCAGGGTACTTCAAATGTTTAACACCTTCAATGGAGGAGCGGGACATGGTTAAATTTGATCAAAAGATGGAGGAGTTTATGCAAGTAAGGAACCGCGAGCGTAGAGGAATCCTAGACGTGGGCACCTCTAGACCTGTTGAAGTGGCTGCTGCTTGTGCAATTGAGGATAGGCCACATCGAAAAGGAAAAGCACCGATGGTGGAAGAGTATCCAGGTGGATGCAAAGGAGCAATGGAGACACTAGAGGACCTGTTCCGATGCTAAGACAGAGAAGTAGCTAATGAAAGCCTTACCAAGTATCAAAGAACAAGGCTCACACATATGGGGTGAGTGCCATGTACTGTGGATAGTACCATCCAGTGCTTATAAGCAGAATTCGCAGCACCTCTGCTATTACTACTATAATAGTAACAGCAGAGGTGGGCCCTTCCATACATGCCCATATATCGACTCACCCACGAAATGGGCAAAATAGAACGCAAGATAAATTGGTACGCTGCATCTGGCGGCCCACCAATTATCTGGCTACGTACATGGACTATGCACAAGAATGAGATAGTGCGATATTCGATGCACTCGTATTATTAAACCCACGTATTTGCGTGCCCAATTTTCTAAACCTCCCCGATATTGTTTCTTCCACCAACTCTGATAGCACTGTTCAGGCGAAAGAAAGATAAAGGAAGTTTTTATCTTTATTGCATTACTCTTCCTCTATGCTATATGATTCTCACACAATTATGATAATATGATCGTTTTCTCCATTTTATTTCCTGTTTTATATATTCTGTTTTGAACAATGCTTTGCTGATATCTCATTTTTTAATTACGCATTTAAAAAACATTGTCTAAATACTCTGAAACTTAATCTGCCCCAGGACTGTCAATTGCTAACAATTCTGACGAGAGTATTGTGGGATGAATTCTTTTTAAACTTGGGACAATTGTGCACTTTCTTGGGGAGGAATCTGAAGCTTGAAGTAGGGAGATTTAACCTCAGAACAAATTAAGTTTAGGGGAACTAAGCCTCACCTTCATTGCGGACAATGAAAACCTTAACTTTGGGGGTGAGAGCAAGCTCATGGAGTATTTGAGGGAAAGATGTTGAGTTGTTTTTCAAAAAAAAATAAAATTGTTGAGTGTGAAAAATAAAGATCAAAACATTCTAGGTAAAAATGAAAGGCACACAAGAGCGAATAGCCATGGGCATCTCAAAGTACTCTGCTGGCCACCAGATAGCGCAAGCTTAAGACATGTCATTGCTTAGGTGGAACGTTTTATACTCAAAGGAATCATGCTAAGAACTACAGAATTGTGGCTATGAGTGCAACCCGAGTAGGAATGCGGAAAGCATAGCAGAAATCCTCGAGGGATCTGTGACCCAAATAAATAAGCCTCTGACAGAATGTTTTGAACAAGCTTAAAGTGATCGAGGGGGCGATTAAGCTGTGTTCTAGTCGTAAGTTTCCAAACTAAGGGGTGTGCTTTGTACTAAAGGAAATTAGGAGAAGAACCGAGATAAAATTGAAGGAATTATGGTAAGAGAAGAATCGGGATGATTAAGCATATGGTGTATTAAGGCAATAATAATCAAAAGAAATAATTTTTTTAGTGAGACAGAAAGCATAGCATTGTTTTAAGCATTTTATCAGCAGTAGCTTTACACCTATCATAACATCGCTCGAGACGAACAATGATTCAAGTTTGGGGGTTTGATGACTCTCAAATAGAGTCAATATTTAAGATCGTTTAGAATCATTGTTGGAACTTATCATTGAAAATCTAATGCGAAAAGGTGAATATAATGAGAAAAAAGGTGAAAAGACTAATGCTTACGCATTAGGGGAGCAATTGGAGAAGCATGAATTATACACAGAAACGGCTTTACTTTAGTTTAATTGCGTGTTAAAAAGTGGATGTGCACTAATTTATAATTTTTATAGAAACAAACTACACAAAGCAGATACTAAGGAATTGCGATGCGAAGCAGATTACCAAAACAGATGATGCGAAACAAAAAAAGATTAATGTGGAGCAAAAGTTTGAAAATGCAAAAGTGCGAATAGTATGATCGGAAAAGACGCCAAAGCCCACAAGAGCAAGATAAGGAAAGAATCAAGTGAAGAGCAAAATGTTGACTAACCAAATAGCTAGAGACAAATTGCAGAAATCACGGGATTCATACCTCAATTCACAACGACAAGATTGGCGCAATTAATCAAAGGAAATTGTTCGTGCTAATGAAGTCGCTAATTCAAATCAATGAATATTTGAGAAATCTTAGAGGAGACTATAAGAGGAGACTGCCATTACCATCTTAATGGGGGGCAAACGAGAGAGAGGTCACACTTCATTTTTATTGCCAAGACTCATTTCACAATTAGTAATACATTTTCAGCATGTTTTTTTTTTTCATGTCGTTATCTATATTTCTTGCTTGCATTATGAACTAATTTAGCTAAGGAAATACTAGGGAAAAATTGAATAGCTTTCGCATATGTTAAGAAGAAATAGGAAGGGTTCATCTAAGCATGTTCAATTAGGATCGAATTCTAATAGTAAGTGTCGACCGGCCATCCACCACACTAATAGGTTAAGATTTGGAATAGGAAATAAACTAAGGCTAGTTTACATGCTCAATAGGTTAGTATTAAGTCTTTCGTACTTTAAATTGGAGTTTAGGGATAAACGCGTAACTACTGCATACGCTACGCCAGAAAAGAATTACATTGAGTTGCAACACAAGTTGGGTTAATGTAAATGGAAGCGGAAGAAGATGTTTGTTAGGTGAAGTATGATAGTTAGCCCTTACCATATTATTTCTTCTCATGCATTGCGAACCCTTTCCATTAGTACATTAGTTGTGACTTCTCTCTCAAATCATTTATTTAATATGTTCTTCTTTTCTTATATGCTAAAAAAACCTATCACAACCCATTCGTTTAATTGCTGTTTAGTTCTAAACATCATCTTTTGATCGATCACAGTCCCTGTGTAGATCAATAATTTACTTATTAACGTGACTCACTTGTGAGTGTCTTAAGGGCCTCACAAGTGAGTCCCGTTAAGAAATTCATGACCAGTTGTGCTATATTTGAGTTGAGCTATGAATATGTATGTGTTAGCATGTTAGATTCTAACCTTGTGCATTGTACTTCTGTCGGGGAGTTCTTACTGAATATTCTTTTATATTCACCCTTATTTTATTTTACACTAGGTAAGCAAGGATAACGCCGGGACGGTTAGTTGGGAGGTGTTGAAGAGATCATGGGTGGAGCTTGCTGCATTTATTTGTATTAGTTGATAGGATAGTCGTTGATTCTTTCTTTGTCTGACATGCTAGTTTAAAAATTTCTGTTATTTCTGTAAAAATAGTTTTATAACTAATGGGCATAGATGCCCTTTACAGTCATTTCATTTAATATTTAAAATTTTTTTGGAAATTACCTTGGCCAAGGACTCTTTATTAATTATTGAATAAAATACAACAGGAGTAGTTACTTGATTTTGAATTTTAAATTTTAAATTGCATGGCTGTAACGGTACTTGAGTCAGCATATTAGTAGGTATCCAAGATTAATTTTACGGGTTCTTACATGAAGAAAAGACTTAAAGTCTATTTAGGCGGTCTTGAATATCGTACCTTGAAGAAAAGACTTAAAGCCTTTTTAGGCGGTCTTGAAGATTGAAGCTTGAAGAAAAGACTAAAAGCCTATTAAAGCGGTCTTGAAGAATGAAGCTTCCATATATCCCTGAAGATCAGAGCTGTTGAATTTTGTAAAGACTATAAAACCTCCATTAATCCATGAAGATAAAAGTTACCAAACTTATGAAATGCACAAGTCAGAAAGATCGAAGTTAACTTGAACTCTTACAAAATGAAGATCTTCAATAAGGTATAAGCCGAAGAACTTGAATAAGCTATAAATTGAAGACCTACCTTCAATAAGTTATAAGTTGAAGAACTTCAATAAGCTACAAGTCGAAGAGCTTCAATAAGCTACAAGCCGAAAACCTTCATTAAATTCTAAGCTGAAGACCTTCAATAAGCTACAAGTCGAGGAACTTCAACAAGCTACAAGTCGAAGAACTCTAATAAGCTACAAGCCGAAGAAATTTGACCTTGGGTCGAAAAACAGGCCGCATCAACATTCAACTTTAAAACTCCAGCTGGAGGCCGACACCAAATCTCTAGATCTACCTTCTTCTTAATTTTCTGATAATTCACAAGGTAATCTTCCATACAACACGTTTAGCAATCTCATCGATTTTCTCCTTCCTGATCAATTTGTTTCGATCGTACTAAACAGCCCACAACGCTACACTAAGGCGTTCAAAAGTCTCAACGGGAAAACTGGAAGCTACTCTTAACATGAAATCCCCGAAATCCTCAATCTTCAGCACAAAAGAGATCATCTCGTCAAGCATCAAGGACCAAAATTACTTTGTACGAGATCATTCGAAAAAGGTATGAAATAGAGACTCATTTTTTTTGCCACAAATAGAACATATAGGAGATACAGAAATATGTCTGTTGAATAGAATCTACTTGCTGGGAATAAAATGATGATACACTTTCCAAAGAAACATCTTAATTTTTGCAAGGATCTTCAGACTCCACACCTTCCTCCACCCATCCTTAATAATACAAGGATTGGAAGAGGACTTCATAGATTGTTAGGCCAAGAAGAGTTTAGAAACATCTTCAAATATGCCATCTCTTGTGAAATAATCAAATTGAAATCAATAGGCCATCACACCTGATCTTTTATTTTATCAACATCCCAGCATCCACCATTTGTAAGGAGATTTGAAACTTGCATCTTTTTATCCACTACCCTTGGAATAGTGATTAGTTTAAAGGAGAATTCACGAGGAACCCAAGGAGAATAAAAAACCATAGTATCAACACCATTTCCCACCCTTTTACGGATTCCTTTTATCAGAACTTCTCTTCCCCAAACAATGCTTCTCCAGACATAAGAAGGATCATGGCCAACTCTAGCCTCTAAAATGGTTCCATCAGGAAAATATTTCCCACGAAAAACTCGGCCTACTAAGGATGTAAGGCATTGAAGCAATCTTCATGCTTGCTTGGCCAATAAAGCTTGATTGAATCCTTCCAAACTTTTGAAACCAAAACCTCCGACCTCTTTAAGATTGCAAAGAAACACTCCCATTTGGCCCAATGAATTTTAGCCTTGGTTAGAGAAGAACCCCACCAAAATTTAGCTACCATCTGAGAGAGCTGATTACATAAACCAACAGAGAGGCGAATGCAAGACATAATGTATATAGGAATTACTTGGGCCACAGCCTTTATTAGAACCTCCTTCCCAGTAATAGAAAAATAAAATTTCCTTTCCAACCATTAAAAACTTTCTGGACTTTTTCCTTCAAGAAATTTAAATCCTTCTTTTTTTATTTTTAGAGAAATGCGAAGGCATTCCCAAATAAAGACCTAGGTTAGGAACCATAGGCATCTACAAAAAATTAGCCAAATAGGATCTCATCTCCCACCGAACTTGATTGGAGCATTCCGGGTGCTAATATAATCGTAGTAATTAATTCAGAGTTAAACTGTTTAAGTAAACCTCATAATCGCTTACGCGTAAGTATACGCGGTCGAAGTGCAGCAAGTAATAAGTATATAATTTTATTGATCCCATAGAGATTGATGTCTAGAACTAATATTGCTAAGTCGAGAGTTGTGCAGAAAGTAAATGCATTGTTGAGATAGTTGTTATTTTCTTTTGATGCTGATAATAAAATTAAACAAATGCTAACAGTAATAAATATGAATGCAATGAGTAGTGATAAATAGACAGTTGTAGAAGATATTAGAGCATAGAACTAGTTATTGAGTTTCTCATTTCCCTCTAGCAATAAGTACTTCCGTACTTAACGATTTACGACAGAACCAGCTTCCACTGCAAACTTCGTACTAACTCAGGACGACGCGAGCAATAGTGAGGTTATTCCTAACTCCCTAAACGATGCAAAGACTTGCCTTCAACCTATTGTAGCATACTGGGTCACCATGCGGTTCCTTCTTCCTAACTCACCGCAAGTTATATACGTGGGTAACTAATCGATGCATATGTATCGAATAGTAATGCAGCAGTGTAAAACTCTTTAACCTATGCTCCTAACATGTTTGTACTCAAGAGTATTCATGCAAAACTCCTATAACGCAGCATAGATATAAACACAAGTAAGAAGTTTAAACTAGCTAATTTTATTATGACTACGAGATGTTTATAACTACAACTACTCCTAGAAAACAGTAAAAAATGGAATTGGCTTGGTTGTGAAGTGTGCAATCCCCTTGTCATCAGCTTCTACGAACACCACCAGTTGCTTCTCACATGGATTGGCTTTTGGCCATCCGACCAGCTCACCGAACTTTGGCTTCCTTTTTACAATTTATGGAGTTCATTTACTTGATGAACAACCCTAGGTGAGTTGGAGAATCCTTATTAATACCGGATCTCTAGATTTCTGTTAGAATTGATTTGATTGACATCAACTTAATTGCTTAATTGATTCTCTATTCTTTCCTTGTTGGTGTGATTCTCCGAGCGCGTATGCCTTGTGAAACGCGTGAGTCTTCTATGTGTGTTACCGCTCGCATTGATTTGTCCTTCCAGCATAAGCGTTTGGCATTTCCTGCATTAAATAGTTTTTTTAGGGCAAAGTCGTACAATATTCGCACTTAATCTGCAACCTGGGCTTCTGATGCTATGAATGCATGTTGATTTCTATGATTTATGCTCGCAATTTCCTACTGATGCTCATTTATTTCCCTTAATCCTAAGAATAAAGCAAACTATTGCACCCTAAAATACGCTTTATTTGAGAGCTATCAAACCCCCAAACTTAAATCATTGCTTGTCCTAAGTAATGCATGTTGTTAGTTAGCTTATTTTAATAATTAGATCAACTCTTTCCTCTTTTCAAATATAAAATCAGCAGGTCTTACCGCATATCATTTTCTAAGCAATAACCTTCTTTCGCTTTTCAGTTTTCAAACTTTTTGAAAGATTCAGGTTTTGCTTAAAATCTTCCTTACCCTGACTGTCAAATTGTTCCTCATCGCAAGTATTTCTCATTATTCATTCTTTTGTACGAAATCACTTTTAGTCTAAGTTTGCCCAACATATTCTATCAAGACTTTCTAGGCCCTTATATCCTTCGAGGATTTTGCTATGCTTTTCGCATTCCTTTCTAGTAGCACTCATGTCTATAATTCCATAGTTCTTAAGATGTCTTGTTTGAGCATAAAATAATTCACCTAAGTAGCAGAATTTAAACTTGCACTTTCCATAGACAGCTGAATACTTAAGGAGTCCTAAGACTTAATCGCGCTTCGAAAAAAAACTTTTATTTTGCCAAGAATATACTGATCTTTGTTTTATAATTTTTTTTTTATTATTCAAATGTTGTTTCAATTGCTCTTTCTTTTTAGCATTCACTACTCAGGCTACCCTCACCCTCAAACTTAAAGTCTTCATTGTCCCAATGAAGGTGGGGCTTAGTTCTCCCAAACTTTGCTATCACTGTGATTGTAGTACTCTATCTCAAGCTCTAAGACTTCCTTGCGAAATTTTGGTTCTCTTTGTCTTTCATGATAAGGATTATTCTAATGCTAGGTTTGGATCAATGGGAACTTAAGAATTCTTTTAATTGAAAGTGCATTTTCTTCTAGACTTAGTTTTGCAATAATAGTGCTATCTTAAGCTTTCGAAGGCTAATTTATTAGATAATCAAGTAGGAAAATAGATCAACTTTGAAATTTAACCAATCTAGATGCATGATCCTATCAAATTTAAATTGCGCCTACTAGTGAAATGCATGCGAAAGGAAATAAATAAATGAACTAAGGAAAATAAGAGAGCAAAACTTCCATCTAAGGTTTTACATTGCCTCTACGATTGCCCTGCTCCGCATTGAGTATGTGTTTCGGAAAGCCAAGCCATTCGAAGTGCTTTGTTAATGTTGTGACTACTTTTACTATTATCTCATCCCTCTTATTTGCGTATTCCTAGAAATCGTGAGAATTAGTGAAGAGAGTCTCAAATTTCTTAACCACATTATCCTCAGCCTAACATGCTTCGAGTCGCAAATTCCTTTCCTCTTTCCATCTTGGATCAACTTCCTCCATATCGTTAATGTATGGCTTCAAGAGTCTATCAGTTGCTTACGGTTGAACATCTTGCTCCAAGCAAAATTTTATGATAGTGTGCGGGTAAAACATCTTTTTGCATTTGGATGAAGCCCAACGCTGAATTTGTCCTTCCACTATCTTGCCTAGGTTGATTTGCTTTCCGTTTATAATTGCTTAAAGCAATAGTGCTTGCTCTCTACTGGCTATCTTAGCATTGATGGATGGGATAATTGAATTTTTTATGAATAAGATCCAATTCTTCAATTCTGGTTTAACACCGTCCATTGGAAATGACCATTGATTCTTCCACTTAGTGCCTTCCGATCCAATTGTTTCTACACAATTCTGCAATTGTTTCTTAGTTGACTTCTTAAGATTATGTCGTCAGGAAGCCAGAACATTTCGTTCAAGGCTGAAGAACTATAGTCTATCTCAAAACCTTCTACATATGAGAAAAATTTCTTTTCTCGGTTCAGGTTTGCATAAAACTGGCAAACCTAATCTGGTCTTGCATCCTAAGCAGGCATTGCCAGGCTGCTCCAGCCTAACTCGCCTAACTTTTCTCGTACTGCATGTGGAATAAATTCTGCAAGCCATCACCGATCCTGCCAGAATTTCCTCTAAGCCAGTGGTGCAAAAAGTTTTGCTTCTGAAACCACTGCATGTCCTTCGTTAGCTACCTTTACTACTTTACTATTGCCGAATGTTGTGCTCTTTGATGCCATCGGTTCGACTACTGATAGTACGGGTTTTAGTTTCTCAAGGAGTAATCCAAGAATGAGGTGATTGATCCTTCCTTTCACAGGGTTTATATAGAGTTTCTGAAGATAAAATCTGTGTGCAAGGAAAGGGATAATATCGAAAAGGAAAATTTAAATTCTACAACAATACTTTCCTAATCGAACCAATTCCTTCTAAAACTATTGAAATTTAAATTGCACAAAAAATAAAGAAAACTACATATATGGAAATACTTCTTTATTCTAAAATTGCTGTAAATTGTGCACAAAGTCAGAAATACTTGATTTTTGCATTCCAAGAATGCTGCTAAGTAGGATCTAGGTGGAACCTCGTGTTAATTCCATCCGATACAGTTATCCTTGCTTGGGCCATTTATATATCTTCAGAGCGAAACCATCTTTGATAGCCTTCTCCTGCATTTCTCCGTCATGCACCTTGATGTGTATATTTCCTACCACTCCCAACGTTGATAGGGTACAGAGCATCAAATTGAAGCTTATTTGAATTGCTCAAGTGTCCCTTTCTCGACTAATTAATTCCTGCCATGCTTGTGGTTCTGGTAGCGTAAAAACTATATGTACCATTGCTAGTAGTCTACACTTTTGCATGCTAACATTATCTTCCTGCGAAATGGTTGATTCTGCATCCCCCCTGTTGGAGTGATGCGAAATCTTGATATTTGGCTCTACAGGTTCATTACGCACATTGCTAAATTTTTGAAGATATTCATCCTCACTATAGCTTTCCTTCATTGTGCTTTACTCAGGGTCAACTTTGGAATCTCCTTTTGCTTTTGCAATTTTGTCCATGGCTTCAGCTTCTAGGGTAGCAAATTTTGCTCAGGCCTCTTCCTGCTGCTGATATCACATCTTTTGCAATCTGTCTTCCTCTTTTGCCTAAATCTCAACTTCTAGAGTGACGATCCTTTTCCAGGTCTCCTCTTGCTGCTGATATCGCATTTTTTGTAATTTGTTTTCCTCTTTTTCCTTAATCTTAGCTTCTAATGTGGCAATCCTTGTCCAAACTTCCTTCTGTCGCTGAAAATGTCTATTTTATTCCTTCTCTATTTCTTCCGCGTGCCTTAGAGCTTTGGTCTCTTCTTCTCGTTTAATTGTGGCTAGCCAAAAATCTTCCCATGAAAGTTTACAAACACCCAAAAATTCCACGGATGATGTTGCATTAAGCATGTCGATACTCAGATATGTCTCTCTTTGTTGGTATTGTAGGCTGCGCTTTTCTCCGTGTTTGCTTCTAGAGTTTGTTTGAGCTCGTTGTTGGGCTATCGAGGTTCTGGTATTATACCGTTGTCGCTCATTCATTTCTTCTGTCGTAACTGTTCTTTTTCTTCTATGGTTATGCCTTTAAGAGACTGCTAATGATTGTACAGTAGGGGTGCACAAATAACCCAACAACCTGAGAAACCCGGACCATCCCAACCCAATTTGAAGGGTTGGATTGAGTTAAATACATAAATAGGTTGGGTTAGGTTTAAAATCATGAAGTTTTCATGGGTTGGGTTAGGTCAAACCTAAAATTAACCAACCCGACCCAACCAACCCGAATTTATTATTTAGTAAAAAAAAAAAAAATTTTTTATCTATAACATAATTATTATGTTATTTAATTATTTATATTATATGTATATGCATATTTATTTTATTTAATTATTATTGTTAAACTTTTTATTTTTTAATATTTTTTAAACTTTAAACCTATTGATGAGATTTTGAAGTTAGGTAAACTTGAATTTTGCATTTGCAATAAGAACCTACTTATGCTAATGTTTGTCCTAAGTTTCTAGGAATCGAAAAATGGACGTTATAGATTGTTTATTGAGCTTATCATAGTGAGCTTATTTAACTTTAGGTTAGTTGCAAATTATGAACCCAATAACCCAACTCAACTCGGCGAAAATAAAGGGTTGGGTTGGAGAATTGACCAACCCGAATTTTTGAGTTGGGTTAAAAATCACTCCAACCCAATCCAACCCAACCCATGTTCACCTTTATTGTACAGTGGTCTCCTAGGTTCATGACTCCAAGCTTTCCATGTATGGCTCATACTTCTGAGATCTCCTTGTAGACCAGTTTGATGCTGAAAAATACTGTTATGACTTCCCCCAAACTTCAACTGCTGTTCCGAGTTAGGATACACTGAACAAAAATTGATTAAGTATGTCTCTTCCGCATAGCCTTGTTGATCATAATGATGTGTATGTTGCAGGTTTACATTGTTGTTCCATTGTTGATTCGCAAAGTGATTAAATGTCATCTTTGTCGCTCGTGCTTGTGATAATGTGTTTGAGACTTCTTTCCCTGTTGGTTGTATTGCCTTGAATCTAGGTTCCCCTGAAATACAAGTATTCAACCTTGTTAGCAATAAAAACTACTCTCGTCCTAATGATATAAATTCTAAATAATCAATCCCCAGCAATGAAGCCAAAACTTGACTAAAGCGTTCCGAGTGCTAATATAATCATAGTAATTAATTCAGAGTTAAACTATTTTAGTAAACCTCAGAATCACTTACACACCACAGCAAGTAATAAGTATATAATTTTATCGACCCCACGGAGATTGATGTCTAGAACTAATATTGTTAAGTCGAGAGTTGTGCAGAAATTAAATGTGTGGTTGGGATAGTTGTTGTTTTCTTTTGATGCTGATAATAAAATGAAGCAAATGCTAACAGTAATAAATATGAATGCAATGAGTAGTGATAAATAGACAGTTGTAGAAGATATTAAGAGCGCAGAACTAATTATCGAGGTTCTCACTTCCCTCTACCAATAAGTACTTCCATACTTGATGATTTATGGCAGAACCAGCTTCCGCTGCAAACTCCGTACTAGCTCGGGGCAACGCAAGCAATAGTGAGGTTATTCCTAACCCCTAAATGATGCAAAGACTTGCCTTCAACCTATTGCAGCATATTGGGTCACCATGTGATTCCTTCTTCCGAACTCACCGCAAGTTATATAAGTGGGAAGCTAATCGTCACATATTTATAGAATAGTAATGTAGCAGTGTAAAACTATTTAACCTACGCTCCTAACATGCTTATACTCGAGAGTATTCATGCAACACTTCTATAGCGCAGCATAGATATAAACACAAGTAAGAAGTTTAAACCAGCTAATTTTATTATGACTACGAGATGTTTATAACTACAACTACTCTAAGAAAATAGTAAAAAATGGAATTGGGTTGGTTGTGAAGTGTCTTGTCATCAGCTCCTGCGAACACCACCAGTTGCTTCTCGCATGGATTGGCTTCTGGCCATCCAACCAGCTAACAGAACTTTGGCTTCTGGAATTGATTTGATTGACATCAACTTAATTGCTTAATTGATTCTTTGTTCTTTCCTTGTTGGTGTGATTCTCCGACCGCGTCCGCCTTATGAAACGCGTGAGTCTTCTGTGTGTGTTACCGCTCGCATTGATTTGTCCTTTCAGCATAAGCGTTCAGCATTTCCTGCATTAAATATTCTTTTTAGAACAAAGTTGTACAATATTCGTACTTTATTCTCGAACTATGCTTTTGATGCTACTTTATGTATGCATGTTGATTTCCATGATTTATGCTCGCAATTTCCTACTGATGCTCATTTATTTCCCTTAATCCTAAGAATAAAGCAAACTATTGCACCCTAAAATACGCTCTATTTGAGAGCTATCAAAACTCCAGGGCTGAATAAAACAGCAGACTTAGCCAGATTAACACATTGACCTGAGGCTTGTTCATAAATTTACAAAATTCTGCTAATCTCCTCTATTCTTTCCCTGAAGCTTTTCAAAACAGAAGACTGTCATCAGCAAAAAAAAGGTGAGAGATAGGAGGACTTCTCTGAGCTATCATACAAACAGAGAAGTCCTCTAGTGCCCGCACGCTGTGCCTTCGCTCGCCCTAGCTCGCTTGAACCTTTGCCAGCGCCGAGTCTCGCAGACGCCCTTCGCTTCCAGCCGTACGCAGCAGTGCATCCGCCGAGCCTAGCCTTGCAGCCCTGTCCGAGCACCTCCGCGCGCCCGCAGCCTAGCATTCATGTGTCCGGGGGCTTATGTTCTCCTCGGTTTGGGTAATCTCCTTTCCCGAGCCTTGTGCGTGCTGGTTGCCTATTTCCGTTTAGCTGCTAGTTGTTAATTAGCTATTTATATTTTATTGCTAGGCTGTTGTCTGCAGCTCAAGGAGCAAATTATCTCTGTTTGATTTATCTGCTTGTTATCTAGGTAAGGATTCCTTACCGGGGTTGTGTGGACCCTGCGGGACTTCTCTGATGCTTTCTTGTATGCTTGTTTATCGTTATTGGCATGTTAGTGGATAGGAATTGATTGCTGAACTGTTCGGCTAGCATGTTTGATTTGTGCTTCACATGTTAGTATCATGCTAGGTTTGTCCTTCCAGCATGTTTGATTTCCTGCTTTTAAGTTCGTAGTGCCATGCTAGGTATGTGTTGTTGAGCATGTTTGTATGATAGGAACAGGGTTCGTAATCTTAGATAGAACTTGTTAGGA